>CAKXYN010000066.1:14465000-14618687 GCA_935064755.1 Tragelaphus eurycerus
TGAAAATTATAGCTCAGTATTAAGAACATAGAGATCTAAAAGTAATGCCTGGGAAGGAGATATTTTTCTCTAATGTATGGAATGTTTCTGTACGTCATTATTGGCAATGATAACAATATCAAAAGTTTATCAAATTCTGAGTGGCCTTCTCTCTTTTGATTACCAGGTGAATCACAATAAATTCTGAAGTACATGTCTAGAAATTTTCCAATTTCTGTATATAAAACATCATGTCAGTTGTTGCATTCTAAATGACTTGGTGCTTCTGTAAATGTTCAATGATGTCAGTCATTCAGTTCAACCGTTAACTAATTCTCTGGTATGTGCCAAAATCTTAGATACAGAGATTAAGAAGTTCACTAGTTTATAGAGCATATAGACACATTGGCACATAGCTGTAAGAATATATATGTGTACCAACTGATGCATTTTGCAAATTCAAAGACATTACAGAAGGCAAAGCTATTCAAAACATCTAGAAAGAAACTGAATCAGAAAAATCTTGCCAGAGGAGGTTATGTCTGTGTTGGGTTTTAAAAGAAAAAGATTCTCATTTGGTAGGCAACCAGTATGAAAAAAAAAGGCAATTTCAGGAATATTCCTTTTCTCCAGTAAATTGTTATAGATCATAATAGACCAAAGGCAAAGGCATGAACTGCTGGTCTTTAGATATTGCTAAAAAGTAAAGCACACTTGAGAACTAGGGCTTGAGTGAGAGGCAGGGAGCCTGTCCTGAGAGGCTTGCATGATTTGTGAAAGAGGGTCCGTGTTTCTGTGGGTGAGGAGGCCTGAGGGACTTTGACTGCAGGACCACCCTTCCTTGTGGTAGCGTGACGTTCAGGAGCAGGGAGGCCAGTGAAGAGGTTGTGGAGATGTCCAGCAAGAAACGAAAATCGTCTGAAGCGACGTGGTTTGTGATGTGAGTGAAATATGCTAACAGTAAGGCCGTGCAGAGTTCCCCTTGGACTTGCACTGTCAGTATTTATTAGTGAAGACTTATTTATATGTGAAGACGTGGAGAGGATGAGCAGTAAACCAGAGTGGGGAGCGTGTAGAGCAGAGGACGTGTAGCGTTGACCAGAACCCGATTGAACTGACCCCGTCATCTGCAGCACGGTGCCTTCGCCCCTCCCCTCTGCCCACCTGCTCTCCAGGCTTCATTCACTACCTTCTCATAGTTTCTCTAGTGACTTTTTTGTTCAATTTCTGTTTCCTTCTCCTACATATTCCCCTTTTGTAGTCTTCTTTTGCCTCTCCTCCCCCTGAAAACAAATGATGAGTCACACAACAACAGCAAAAACTAAAAAAAAATGTTTTAAGAGACCAACCAAAGCCTCTAGCTCAGGATGACCGTGTTCCCCACACAGAGCACGCACTGTTGGTCCTGAGGAGAGCTTAGAAAGTAAATATGAGACACAGTAACTGTGTCTGGGAAAATTTAACACCAAAAAGACAATAAAAATAACATCTAAGTTACCTTCCTTTGAAGAAAATACCTCAGAATTGAGATGAATGTCTTCACTATTGCAGAAGCCTATTGAAGGGTTACGAACGTGAGATTACTGAGTAGACGTGGCCTGATCCTTATTTAATTGTCCTCGTATTGCAGTCTTCAGAAGTTCATTCACCACTGTTGTCGGATTTCAGTTGCTAAAGGAACGAGAGCCACAGAATCCCTGACTGTGGAGCAGCAGAACCGAATAACCTCAAGAAAGAGCAGGAAAGATTCTTCTAGTTAATCATGGCAGTATTTTTCTAAAAGCATAAAAAAGGAAAATGTAGTCATAAGAGGACTACCCAGAACGTCCTTATGCAGTGGAAACGGCACAAAGGCATGCATTGTTTCTGTTTATATACATGATCTACAAAGATTAATGTGAATAAAGAGGAATAAAAAAAGATGGGGATTTCACCTATAAGGGAATATGGTTTTAAGTGAGGTAATACGTTTTAGTTCTATTTAAAAAGGCTTATTCCAAGCAGGTAGGCGTTGGCTATAAGAGGAAGGATATTATCATATTATCATGATATCTTTTCTGTTTTAAACAAACCTTACTCTAATTGGCAATTTAGGCTATTTTCTGTTCCATATTGCACATCTGTGTATTCTGTTCCTCTGATCTTCAATGCTCTGCAAAGCTGAAATTCAGAAAAAGCTGAGCAAACAATTCTACCACCCACAATGGGGTCTCTGGGAGGACAGTCTCTTCTTTATGTTGATGTAGTTTGTGTGTGACAGCCTCTTGTATGGGCTGCAAGGGAATGACTCCCAGCTGGAAAGATTGCTTTGACAGCGATCCCCTTTTAAGGAAGAATGTTGAGGGGGAAACATCAAAGTATTGTGGCTTGAAGGTGAACAGTGATCCTTCTTTGCAAGTGTGCTTCTTTCCAAGGATCGTAGAGTAACTAGGTGAGACGCTAGCCGATACTTTCCGTGTTGTCTTTCATTGACCATCTACTGAAGCGTGGGGGTGGGACCGTGGAGTTTATCTCCATGCCCTCCGGTGGTGGTTGCCTGCCCCAAAGCTGAAGTATTCTCTGTCTTGAGAAAATGAAGTCCTCTTTTGAATTATATGGATCTGTGTGAATCTTCTACATTTGATGTCTTTGACCCATTCATTTATTGTTGTTGTTCAGTCGCTCAGTCGTGTCCGATTCTTTGCGACCCCATGGACCACAGCACGCCAGACCTCCCTGTCTATCACCAACTCCTGGAGTTCACTCAGATTCATGTCCATCGAGTCGGTGATGCCATCCAACCATCTCATCCTCTGTTGACCCCTTCTCCTACCTTCAGTCTTTCCCAGCATCAGGGTCTTTTGAAATGAGTCAGCTCTTTGCATCAGGTGGCCAAAGTATTGGAGTTTCAGCTTCAGCATCAGTCCTTCCAATGAGTATTCAGGACCAATTCTTTTTAGGATTGACTGGATTGATCTCCTTGTAGTCCAAGGGATTCTCAAGAGCCTTCTTCAACACCACAGTTCAAAAGCATCAATTCTTCAGCTCTCAGCTTTCTTCACAGTCCAACTCTCATCCATACATGACCACTGGAAAAACCATAGCTTTCACTAGATGGACCTTTGTCAGCAAAGTAGTGTCTCTGCTTTTCAATACCCTGTCTAGGTTTGTCATAGCTTTTCTTCCAAGGAGCAAGCATCTTTTAATTTCATGGCTGCAGTTAAAAAAAATTATTTTGGGAGCAGTTAAATAAGAAATAATGTGGAAAAAAATGAATAATTCTCTGGAAGAGTAAGGTAGAATACTTTTTTTAAAATTTCTGATTCAGAAGAATCACTTTCAGGCATTATTATAACAACAGCCTTGTTAACTTCGTTCCTTGAACATGGGATTTTTATTTTAGTATTATCAAATAATTCAAAAACAAATTCTGAAAGTTTTACAAAGTATTTTGCCTGCCTCATAAATGAGAAATGTATAATTGAATGGAAGATGTCAAAGTAACCAATAGGCAGAGGGCTAGTTCACAGCCTATAGCACCAATCATGGAAACAGAACTTTACTTGATGTCTTGTCTTCGGTCTAATCTCAAATGTGTAGCTTCTGAGCAAGGAGCACTCACAAAAAAACCAGCTTACTCACTCTGGCTAAGACTGAGAGTTTCTCCACAGAAGAAACAGGGGCACTAGTTTCATTTGGATAGGGCGGTTCTTTGTAGGTGTTTCACATCAACAACTTTGTTAACCTATTCAGGCTGCTGTAACAGAATACCACAGATTGGAAGGCTTAAAAAAAAAGCATTTATTCTCTCAGTTCTGCTGCTGCTGCTGAGTCGCTTCAGTCGTGTCCAACTCTGTGTGACCCCATAGATGACAGCCCACCAGGCTCCCTCATCCCTGGAATTCTCCAGGCAAGAACACTGGAGTGGGTTGCCATTTCCTTCTCCAGTCATGAAAATGAAAAGTGAAAGTGAAGTCGCTCAATCGTGTCCGACCCTTAGCGACCCCATGGACTGCAGCCCACCAGGCTCCCTCGTCCCTGGGATTCTCCAGCCTAGAGTACTGGAGTAGGGTGCCATTGCCATCGCCACAGTTCTGGATGTCCCCAAACAGGACGCCAGCTTGGTCTGATTCCAAGTGTGGACTTGCCCTGGTTTACGGACTGCAGCCTTCCTGCCCTGTCCTCACAGGGGAGAGCAAGTCTGGTCTTCCCATGGTCTTCTGAGGGCCCTGATTCCATCACAGGAATTCCACCCTCCAAACCCCATTTAAACTTACCTCCAAAGGCTTCAGCTCCAGATAACATTCCACTGGGGATTAGGGCTTCAACATATGAATTCTAGGGGGACACGAATATTCAGTTCCAAGGAGCAAGCGTCTGTTAATTCCATGGCTGCAGTCACCATCTGCAGTGATTTTGGAGGCCCAGAAAAGGTCTGTCACTGTTTCCACTGTTTTGCCTTCTATTTGCCATAAAGGGATGGGGCTGGATGCCATGATCTTCATTTTTTGAATGTTGAGTTTTAAGCCAGCTTTTTCACTCTCCTCTTTCAGCTTCATCAAGAGGCTCTTAAGTTCCTCTTCACTTTCTGCCATTAGGGTGGTATCATCTGCATATCTAAGGTTATTGCTATTTCTCCTGGCAATCTTGATTCCAGTTTGTGATTCATCCAGCCCAGCATTTCACTTAATGTATTCTGTGTATAAGTTAAATAAGCAGGGTGACAATATACAGCTTTGATGTGCCCCTTTCCCAATTTTGAACTAGTCCATTGTTCCATGTCTGGTTCTAACTGTTGCTTCTTGACCTGCGTACAGGTTTCTCAGGAGACAGGTAAGGTGGTCTGGTATTCTGATCTCTTTAATAATGCTCTGCAGTTTGCTGTGATCCACAAAGTCAAAGGCTCCAATGTAGTCAATGAAGCAGAAATAGGGGTTTTTCTGAAATTTCCTTGCCTTTTTTTTTAATATCCAATAGTAAACTGTTCATGGAGAATCCCATGAACAGTTACCATTTACTAACTGCAAAATACCCAGTATACTTGTTTTTCTATTTCTGACTAACGAATTACCACAAATGTAGCAGCTTGAAACAACTGATTATCTCTCAGTTCTGTAGGTCAAAAGTCCAGGGGGTTCTGTTGAATTCCATGCTTAGTCTCACAAAACTGGAAACCAAAGTGTTAGTTGTCCGGGTGGTTATTTGGAAAGTCTGAGGAAGAATCTGCTTCTAAACTCATTGAGCTTCCCACCTCACTGGCCGGGTTCACTTCCACGCGTTTGTGCAGTTGGTGGCCCTGTTCCCGCGCTTTCAGCGAGGGCTGCTTTCAGCGCTGCATGTGACCCCCCACAACCTCAGGGAGAAAGTGTTTCAAATCTCTGACTTCCTTTTCTGCTGCCAACCAGAAAAAACTCTCTGCTTTTCAAGGGTACATGTGATTTGATTAAACCTATCTGAATCATCTTCTTCTTGTCATGTAAATTAATATAGTCCACATTTGTAGAGTCCACCGACACTCAGATGGATGGGCATTTATTATAAGAGCTAATTATACATGGTGGTCGTTCATAAAATTCTGCCTGTTACACCCAGACCAACCTACTCTTACTATTCAAAGTGTGATGTGTTTATTTCCCAACATAATGTATTCAGTCTAATTAACTCAAAACATGGATTATATGGAAAAGTAAATTAGGAATCCAAAATTCCACATTCCAGGATAAACCTGAATGTCATTTGTTTTTAGGCCTTTCAAAGACTCTTTCGGTTTGTTTTTTCATGTATAGTACTTAATTTGTGTTCTCATGCATTTCTACTGTGCTCTCCTGGGTGGTTTTTTTTTTTTTTTTTTTTTTATGTCACAGAATCAATTCTACCACTTCAGAGCATTAACCACAGCAAGTATTTTCAAAGGTTTTCAAAACTATTTGTCATGTCTTAGAAAACAAGCTGAAACAGATCAGTGATCAGAAAGAAGGAATGATGGCTGTGGCTGAGGCTATGTGACGTCTAGCATAGAAAATATAAATAATGCAATATACTTAAGTGCATTTGTTTCTTTTTATGTTGCAGTCTTATTTATTTCTTTGCTTAACAATACACCTTGGAAAGTTTTTCCATTGATGTATTAGTTTCCTGTTGCTGCATCACAAATTACCACAAACTCAAACACTTATAGCACCATACATTATCTTGCAGTTCTGTAGGTCAGAGTGAGACACAGTTCCCACGTCAAGGTATCATTAGGCTGTGCTTCTCTCTGGAGGCTAGGGGAAAGAGTGTGCTTCCAAGCTTATTCCACTGCTTATGATTGTCTCAGTACTTGGTCTTCTTCATCTTCACACCAGCAAAGGCACGTCAGATTCTTCTCACGCTTTAGGTCTGTTTCACTGACTCTTCTGCCTGCCTCTTCTGCTTCTAAAGCCTCATACACTTACATTGGGACCATCTGGATAATCCAAGGTAATCTCTGTATTTTAAGGCAACAGTGATTCATAATCCTAACTATATCTCCAAAGCCCGTTTGCCATGCTGCATGGCATGTTCACAGTCCTAAGACTGGAGCATAGAGCATTCTTTGGGACCATGATTCTATCACATTTAATACATCTGGATTTTTTCATTTCTTTAGTTGCTATGTGGTTTTTCATGCTGTGAGTTCTATAATTTATTTACCCAGTTCAAATAAATGGTTTTTTCTAATTTTAAAAATTATACATAATATTGTAATAAATATCCTTGAGGCATATTATGTAC
This sequence comes from Tragelaphus eurycerus, assembly GCA_935064755.1. Lineage (NCBI taxonomy): Eukaryota > Metazoa > Chordata > Mammalia > Artiodactyla > Bovidae > Tragelaphus > Tragelaphus eurycerus. The sequence continues at coordinate 14,471,715 of CAKXYN010000066.1, forward strand.
AAGTGAAAATATTTAGTATATATTCCAAGAAGTAGCTTCCATGAGAGAAGTGATATATTCATTTTACATTCTTTTATGGATGCTGCTAAATTGCAGGGCTTTACCCATCTAGTATTACTGATACTTTGAATCTGCCTCTTTATCAGCATGTACATCTGACCAATCCTGATCATTATATTCTCTTTTCTATTCTTTGCTCTGTTTTTCAGTAATTTTTATGTATTTGTATGTGTTTTTCTCTTGTTGGTATATAGGAGTTCTCTATATATTCAAATCTTAGCCTTTAATATATATGCATAATCTTCTGTGTATACACATATGTCTTCATATGTAATCTATATCATATACACAGAGAGATTAAATGTTTTCTCCTAGTTTTGCTTTGTGTGTATTGTCTTGCACAATTTTCTCATCAAATTTTAAAGGGTTTTTAAAACTGGTTCTAAGATTTTTAATTTTTTATATCTTTCTTAGGAAGTCGTATCTTATTCTCTCTCGCTCCCTCTCTCTTTTTTTCTCTATATGTACTTAAACATCTTGTGTACTTACTCTCAAATTCTTTTGGGTCATTTTATTTTGTTCTTATCCTTTTCTTAGTTTAATAGCTTTTTAATACACACATATTAGTTTGATCCATCTTTGTTTACTTAATCCATATTTGTTTGACAGCTCTACATGAAAATATCAGTTTATTGTTACATTAGTGAACTTGTGTGTGCATTTCTATTTTTAGTTCTCTGGTGACTCCTTTTATAACTTTAAACAAAATTCTCCCTTGTCATATCTTCGTTTTATACCAGTGCAGTTTTCACTGTTTATATTCTGCATATTACTCATTTGTTTGAATTCTGCCTTTAAGTGGACTTGACACTCATCACTAGCCCTCCATCACAGTTTTTCCCTCTTATTTCTTAATTGACTGGATTTACTTAATTGACTGGATTTACTAAAGGAGATCAGTCCTGGGATTTCATGGGAAGGAATGATGCTAAAGCTGAAACTCCAATACTTTGGCCACCTCATGTGAAGAGTTGACTCATTGGAAAAGACCCTGATGCTGGGAGGGATTGGGGGCAGGAGGAGAAGGGGATGACAGAGGATGAGATTGGCTGGATGGCATCACCGACTCGATGGACGTGAGTTTGAGTGAACTCCGGGAGTTGGTGATGGACAGAGAGGCCTGGCATGCTGTGATTCATGGGGTCACAAAGAGTCGGACTCGACTGAGCGACTGCACTGAACTGACTGACTCACCTAGTGCTTTGGGTTTGTGTTTTCTGTCCCCAGAAGGGCATAGCGACAATACATTCTCCAAGTCTCTTTCATGACTTTTTGGCCACTTTATATTTTCAGGACTCTTTATAACTTTTGTGGGGTGGGACATTTGGTCCTAACCTCCGCAGTCTGTACCCATTCCTTTATAATCTCCTGGCACTGAACTCTGCCTTGCAGAACTGACATCAGCTTGCTATCCCTTCTTACAGATGACTTACTTTTTTCTGCTTAGAGGTCTATGAATCCCTTCTTTATCCTTGAAGTTCAGGTACTTCAAGGTGCAGGTGCATGTCAGTTTTCACAGCTCTTTCTCTGTGGGGAAAGCAGCAATAGCATTTTCCCCCTTTTAAGATCGTGCACAAGCTTGGAGAGGTTGTGCAAACAGTGGCACCGAAACTGTGAAAGCTACCAGTCTAGGCTCAACTGCACGCCAGGTGTCTGCACAAGTCTCCTGCGTTGGCCTTTGGGATTCTGGTCGTTTACATTTCATTCTGTACAGAAGTCCACTAAGTTAGGCAGTCTCATGGGTTTTGATAATTCTCTGCGCTTGTCTCCAAGTCAAACCAGGAGGAGCATTTGGGCTCTTTTGGTTTCGGTGATCCCCTGGCCCAATTCTTAGACAACTGCTGATCCCTGTCTAAGGTTTACCTCTCTCCTTCATGCCCCTGTAATAAATTCTTAAGCTGAATGCATATATTTGTTCTCATTTTTACCTTTTTGTCTTCCTGAGAGATTTAAGTTTAGAATTTCAACAAATCTACTCTCTTCTCTGTATTCTCGTGGCGTTTTTTACTACTTTTGTGAAACACTAACCACACTCCATTACGGCTGGCTGTGTGTAGCCCTGTCTCCTGAAATAGGCAGAAATACGGGCTTACTCATCTACGTCTGTCATCCATTTCCTCTGCCCTCTGCTCCCCCCTCCACACACGCTGTGTCCTGCTTTGTATTCATAGCACATGACAGGCACAGTGTATATTCATTGACTTGAATCCAGTTATTTACAAAAGCTTGTTTAGGATCCCAGCATTTTGAGTGCTGGGAATATTATAGAACTGGCCTTGTAGCTTTGATTTTTAAAACATAATAGGACTTCAAATACATTTAATAATTTAAGACACTGTTAAATCACATTATTTTCAAAAAATGATAATGCTAATCCAGCTCTGTAGAAGAGCACTTTTCATGGAATGTAAAATCTGAGGAAATATACGTGGTATATTTCTTTATGTTTTAGAAAAGCTATCTAATTTCATAAAACTTGACATGTTAGATACAAAGGAAAATCCATATTGAGAAACATAATTGATGACACATATACTTAGCATTCTAGTTTTGGATTCTGCTTCTCAAAATTTAACTTTAAAATACCTTCATTTCTATGAATAGTATATTGAATGTGCATAGATTCTGTGTGATTTATTCTTTGAAGTGTTCACTTGAAAGAATGTTGGAACAAATCTAGAACCACTGTATGTAACTTTTAAATTATCGTCCTGACTTTTGCCTGTGAAATTACTTTACAGATGCTTAGCCACACTCTAGGCTTAATGGCTCTGGATCCTGTAGAATTCCAGAAATGCCACCTTATTGTAAATTGAATTTCACTGAGGAAGAGCCTTGTTAACACTAATTCACATCATTCATACCTTCTATTTATGTATAGTGGGCCATTTAGTGAAGGAACTAAATGCTTATGCTCTGTTCTGCTAGAAAACTGGAAGAAGAAAGAATCTTGAGAGGAATATACAGTTGAACACATGTAACTAAGACCTAACAATAACTATCTCAATAGTAATAGTACCAGTCATCACTACCATGTGTTCAGATCAGATCAGATCAGATCAGTCGCTCAGTCATGTCCAACTCTTTGCGACCCCATGAACCGCAGCACGCCAGGCCTCCCTGTCCATCACCAGGTCTTGGAGGTCACTCAAACTCACATCCATCGAGTCAGTGATGCCATCCAGCCAATCTCATCCTCTGTCGTCCCCTTCTTCTCCTGCCCCCAATCCCTCCCAGCATCAGAGTCTTCTCCAATGAGTCAACTCTTCGCATGAGGTGGCCAAAATACTGGAGTTTCACCTTTAGCATCATTCCTTCCAAAGAAATCCCAGGATTGATCTCCTTCAGAATGGACTGGTTGGATCTCCTTGCAGTCCAAGGGACTCTCAAGAATCTTCTCCAACACCACAGTTCAAAAGCATCAATTCTTTGGCACTCGGCCTTCTTCACAGTCCAGCTCTTACATCCATACATGACCACAGGAAAGACCACAGCCTTGACTAGGCGAACCTTTGTTGGCAAAGTAATGTCTCTGCTTTTGAATATGCTATCTAAGTTGGTCATAACTTTCCTTCCAAGGAGTAAGCATCTTTTAATTTCATGGCTGCAGTCACCATCTGCAGTGATTTTGGAGCCCAGAAAAATAAAGTCTGACACTGTTTCCACTGTCTCCCCATCTATTTCCCTTGTAGTGATGGGACCAGATGCCATGATCTTCGTTTTCTGAATGTTGAGCTTTAAGCCAATTTTTTCACTCTCCACTTTCACTTTCATCAAGAGGCTTTTTAGTTCCTCTTCACTTTCTGCCATAAGGGTGGTGTCATCTGCATATCTGAGGTTATTGATATTTCTCTCGGCAGTCTTGATTCCAACTTGTGTTTCTTCCAGTCCAGCGTTTCTCATGATGTACTCTGCATATAAGTCACGATGGTGTGATCACTGACCTAGAGCCAGACATCCTGGAATGTGAAGTCAAGTGGGCCTTAGAAAGCATCACTATGAACAAAGCTAGTGGAGGTCATGGAATTCCAGTTGAGCTATTCCAAATCCTGAAAGATGATGCTGTGAAAGTACTGCACTCAATATGCCAGCAAATTTGGAAAACTCAGCAGTGGCCACAGGATTGGAAAAGGTCAGTTTTCATCCCAATCCCAAAGAAAGGCAATGCCAAAGAATGCTCAAACTACCGCACAATTGCACTCATCTCACACGCTAGTAAAGTAATGCTCAAAATTCTCCAAGCCAGGCTTCAGCAATACCATGTGTTATCAAGCACTTCTTGTGTACCAAACTTTTTCTAAAAGCTGTATGTAAATTATTTCACTTAATCTTCAACCTACAAGGCTATGAGTCTCATCATATTAATTTCACAGATAAGGAACTGAGACTCAGAAAGGTTCAGTTCAGTTCAGTAGCTCAGTTGTGTCCAACACTTTGTGACTCCACGAACCGCAGCACACCAGGCCTCCCTGTCCATCACCAACTCCTGGAGTCCACCCAAACTCATGTCGATTGAGTTGGTGATGCCATCCAACCATCTCATCCTCTGTTGTCCCCTTCTCCTCCTGCCCTCAATCTTTCCCAGCATCAGGGTCTTTTGAAATGAGTCGGCTCTTCACATCAGATGGACGAAGTATTGGAGTTACAGTTTCAGCATCAGCCCCTCCAATGAATATTCAGGACCGATCTCCTTTAGGATGGACTGGTTGGATCTCCTTGCAGTCCAAGGGACTCTCAAGAGTCTTCTCCAACACCACAGTTCAAAAGCATCAATTCTTCAGCACTCAGCCTTCTTTATGGTCCAACACTCACATCCATACATGAATACTGGAAAAACCATAGCCTTGACTAGACGGACCTTTCTTGGTAAAGTAATGTCTGTGCTTTTTAATATGCTGTCTAGGTTGGTCATAACTTTGCTTCCAAGGAGTAAGCATCTTTTAATTTCATGACTTCAGTCACCATCTGCAGTAATTTTAGAGCCCCCCAAAATAAAGTCTGTCACTCTTTCCACTGTTTCCCCTTCTATTTGCCATGAAGTGATGGGACCAGATGCCATGATCTTCGTTTTCTGAATGTTGAGTTTTAAGCCACCTTTTTCACCCTCCACTTTCACTTTCATCAAGAGGCTTTTTAGTTCCTCTTCACTTTCTGCCATAAGGGTGGTGTCATCTGCATATCTGAGGTTATTGATATTTCTCCCAGCAATCTTGATTCCAGCTTGTGCTTCTTACAGCCCAGCATTTCTCATGATGTACTCTGAGTATAAGTTAAATAAGCAGGGTGACAATATACAGCCTTGACGTGCTCCTTTTCCTGTTTGGAACCAGTCTGTTGTTCCATGTCCAGTTCTAACTGTTGCTTCCTGACCTGCATATAGATTTCTCAAAAGGCAGGTCAGGTGGTCTGGTAATCCCATCTCTTTCAGAATTTTCCACAGTTTCTTGTGATCCACACAGTCAAAGGCTTTGGCACAGTCAATAAAGCAGAAATAGATGTTTTTCTGGAACTCTCTTGCTTTTTCTATGATCCAGTTGATGTTGGCAATTTGATGTCTGGTTCCTCTACCTTTGATAATACCAGCTTGAACATCTGGAATTTCATGGTTTATGTATTGTTGAAGTCTGGCTTGGAGAATTTTGAGCGTTACTTTGCTAGTGTGGGAGATGAGTGTAATTGAGCAGTAGTCGAGCATTCTTTGGCATTGCCTTTCTTAGGGATTTGAATGAAAACTGACCTTTTCCAGTCCTGTGGCCACTGTTGACTTTTCCAAATTTGCTGGCATATTGAGTGCAGCACTTTCATAGCATCATCTTTGAGGATTTGAAATGGCTCAACCGGAATTCCATCACCTCCAGTAGCTTTATTCGTAGTCATGCTTCCTAAGGCCCATTTGACTTCTCATTCCTGGATGTCTGGCTCTAGGTGAGTGATCACACCATCGTGTTTATCTGGGTCATGAAGATATTTTTTGTGCAGTTCTTCTGTGTATTCTTACCACCTCTTCTCAATATCTTCTGTTTCTGTTAGGTCCATACCATTTCTGTCCTTTAGGTAACTTTTTTAAGATCACACAGCTGGATTGTAGCAGAATCAAGATTAGAACACAAAATAAAAATTGACTTCAGAATTTATGCTCTTAATCCCTTTGCTATCTGCATTCTTCTACCATCTCTTGCTATAGATGAATTTAGGCCCAAGGCCAGAGACACAGATGAGCAGACAAAGAAGCCTGAGCACAGAAGGAGTTGAAGTGCTAACACTGAAACGTAACAAGTGAGATACATCTATTTTAAAGATCACACAGCAGGGGAAAAGTTTTTAAAAGACACAGGTGCGCATTTCAGCAGGTCAGTGCACCTGTTTATGTTTGCCTTTTCTTTCTTATTCTTGAATTCACTTCTTGAAAACTGCTTATTTCACATAATAAGAGAGAATCACTTCACATGCTATAATTTAAAAATTAAGTCTGACTCAAATTGATTAAGAATATGTGCATATGTATGTTCCATTCTTTTTGGACGGGAGTAGGTGGGAGTATGATAGCCCCAAAGGTAAAACTCTCCCACATGCAATCAGCTCTGTCACTTTGTCTGTATCTAGAATGATGGTGTCAAAATGTGAGGCAATAGTAAGAAGTTGGGTAGCAGACTTGAATTCTTTGTACCCAAACCTAATGTCCATTTTATTATTTTATTTCCTCACAAGTAGTTGCCCTTTTATATCAGTTTTGGGGTCATAATATTGTGCAGCACTCGTGGGCTGATCGTTCAGATTGGTCTTACCAGGCCTGCTGATGGTGGGACTGGCTCTCGAATAGCAGCTCCCTTTGCTTTCAAAATGGAAGCATCTACCTGCTCCTCCTTTGACATTTTGTGGAATGAGTCCCTTTCTTCCTCAAATTGAGGTCAGACCATAGCTCGACTGAGAGAGCTCATCTTGGCGGAATTCAGAGCTTTCTCCTTCTGTTCATCCAGCTCTTCTTAAACACCAGGAACAGTGGGTAGGCAGAAAGGAACTAGCATGGTTTGTTACGATAGTATAACCAATAGAGTACAAATATGATTCTTTTTGCATTGTAGAATTTATTAAATAACCTATTAGATTTGCATATGATTAAAATCGTATTCTCTGTAAGTACCAGAAACTTGGAATTCACATGGAATTTTCATGGAATAGGCAATGTATTGTGTTGCATTGATTTTATTCTGGGTTTGATGTTAGATTTCTGCCTTAATATCACTTCAGGACTTTTAACCATGAACCTCATTGCTGCTACTGCTGCTGCTGCTAAGTTGATTCAGTCGTGTACAACTCTGTGCAACCCCATAGATGGCAGCCCACTAGGCTCCTCTGTCCCTGGGATTCTCCAGGCAGGAATACTGGAGCGGGTTGCCATTTCCTTCTCCAATGCATGAAAGTGAAAAGTGAAAGTGAAGTCGCTCAGTCGTGCCCTACTCTTAGCGACCCCATGGACTGCAGCCTACCAGGCTCCTCCGTCCATGGGAGTTTCTAGGCAAGAGTACTGGAGTGGGGTGCCATTGCCTTCTCCAATGAACCTCATTATGTGAGTTCTAAAGAAATGTCATTTAACAATTAAAAGCAGTGCATTTAATGTCATTTAAAGATTGAAGGCAGGAGGAGAAGGGGACGACAGAGGATGAGATGGTTGGATGGCATCATTGACTCAATGGACATGAGTTTGGGTAAACTCCTCCGGAGTTGGTGATGGATAAGGAGGCCTGGCATGCTGCAGTCCATGGGATCACAAAGAGTCAGACATGACTAAGCAACTGAACTGAACATAAATCAACAATACCAGTAATTTAAAGAATGTAGTATTTAATGGAATAATAAAACTTTTTGTATTTTTAATACCTGAATTACTGAACTCACCAGAAAAGTCTTACACTCATATATGAATAACTTGAAAATACATAACAAATTATTTTTAAGTACTCCAATCCAGAGTAAAAAGATGAAAAGAAATTAGAATTAGAGCAGAAATCAATGAAACTGACAACAGGAAATCAGTGAGGGAAAAAAAATCAATGAAACCAAAAGCTAGTTATTTGAAAGGGTAATAAAATCAATAGCCTCTAGCCAGGCTAACTAAAAAAATAAAAATAAGTGACAAGGGACACATGTTACTAATCCCAAAAATGAAAGGGGGCATCATTGCGGAACCTGTCAACATGAAAAGAATAATAAAAAGTACTATGAGTAACCCTGTGCCAGCAAAGTTGATAACCTGCATGAAATAGACCAATTCCTTCAAAGAAACTGTTTGCCAAAACTCAAGCAGGAAAAAGTAGACAATCTGAATAGGCTCATTTCATATTAAAGAAATTGGATAAACAAATAGTAAGTCTCCAGAAAAGGCACCAGGCACCACGCAGTGTGGGTGGAGACCTTAGTTCCCACACCAGGAACAAAACCCGCATCCCCTGCATTGGCGGGTGGACTCTCAACCCCTGGGCCACCAGGGAATTCCCCAGTGGAAATTTTACATGTAGGCTCTGATCAGGATTGAACCAGATGCAGGTTTTCTCCAGTTCTCGTTCCTTCTTTCCTTAACAGTCTGACCGCACTTGTTATTACTGCATCAGTAGCAGTAATAGGTTCAAAGTGATCTCACATGCTGAGCATAATTACAGTTTTAGATATCAAGTAAAGTATTATTTTTTAAATGTTGGAAATGTCTGGAATAATGTTGGCATTGTCCGCTCATGACAAGATGGAATGAAAGGGAACTAATTTACACTTCTCCCTGAAAAAGAATATGTGTATGTGTCTGTGTATGAGCATGTGTGTGTGTCTGTGTGTGTGTGTCTCTGTGTGTATCTCTGTGTGTATGTGTCTCTGTGTGTGTGTGCAATGTGGGTGTGTCTGTGTGTGCACATGTGTGTATCTGTGTCTCTGTGTGTGTGCACGTCTCTGTGTGTATGTATGTGTGTGTGCATGAGTGTGTATCTGTGTTTGTGTGCACATTTGTGTCTGTGTGTGTCTGTGTGCAGGTGTGTGTCTCTGTGTGTTTCTGTGTGTGTGTCTCTGGGTTTGTGTCTGTGTGTGCACATTTGTGTCTATGTGTGCACATGTATGTCTGTGTGTATGTCTGTGTCTCTGTGTGTATGTGTGTGCATGAGTGTGTATATCTTTGTGTGCACATGTGTGTCTCTGTGTGTATGTGTGTGCATGAGTGTGTATATCTTTGCACATGTGTGTCTCTGTGTCTCTGTGTGCACATGTGTGTGTGCACGTGTGCGGGTGTGTCTGTTTCTGCGTGTGTGTGTGTCTGTGTGTGTCTTTGTGTGCATGTGTATGTATCTGTGTGTGCGTCTCTGTTTCTGTGTGTGTGCACACGTGTGTCTGTGTGTCTCTGTGCACATGTGTGTGTATCTGTGTGTGTGCATGTGTGTGTCTGTGTGTCTTTGTGTGCGTGTGTGTATCTCTGCATGTGTGTCTGTGTGTGTGTCTCTGTGTCTGTGTGTGTGTGCACGTGTCTGTGTATCTGTGTGTGTGCCTGTGCGTGTGTCTGTGTGTGTGCATGTGTGTGTCTGTGTGTGTCTATGTGTCTTTGTGTGCATGTGTGTGTATCTCTGCATGTGTGTATGTGTGTATGTCTCTGTGTCTGTGTGTGTGCGCACGTGTCTGTGTATCTGTGTGTGTACACATGTGTGTGTGTCTGTGTGTGTGCATGTGTGTGTGTATCTCTGCATGTGTGTATGTGTGTGTGTGTCTCTGTGTGCATGTGTCTGTGTATCTGTGTGTGTGCACGTGTGTGTCTGTGTGTGTGCACGTGTGTGTGCATGCACATGTATGTGTGTGTATCTCTGTGTGTCTGTGTCTGTGTGTTGGTAACAAGGTTTCAGACACTGGATGTCAGGCCGCCCGGGTGATCCCTGCAGAGGGTTCTTAGGTGGCCCTGCAGGGAGGGAGAAACCCCGAGGGGCCGGGCAGTCTCCCTGAGGTGAGGGGACAGAATGGAGTGCGGAAGGCGGAGGCCAGAGTCCACCAAGCAGGTGCGGGGGAAGGGTGGTCTCTGGGGAGCTGCGGGTGGTCCCTCCCTGGATCTTCAACTGACGAAACTATGCATGAGAAGGTGCAGCCCACGGCCAGGACAAGAGCCTCAGGTTGGAGGGAATGCTACTTGTAGCTCACACAGGAGTGGGAAGAGAAAACAAAATTAACAGTTTAAATGCAGACCGCAAAAGGATCAAACTATTCTCAAGTAGCGCAACCTAGATGCACCCAGAACAAAGCTAAAAAAGATCGCAAATGCATCTGTGTTTGTCAAACAGCCAGCGGGACAAAATCACAATATGCCTAGTAAAAACTTATGAGGAATACATGCAGAAGGTGCACCCAGAGTGAGACTGCATGAAAGCAGGAGGAAATTCAGTCAATAGAAACAGACTTGGAAGTGACACAGATGAGGGGCTTCCCTGGGAGTCCAGTGGTTAAAAGTCTGCCTGGCAATAGTCCCTGCTCTAAAGGAATTTCTCTTACTTTAATAAGCAAGTACATAATTAACTGTGATAACAGTATCAGAGGGTTTTAGGGATATGAAGAAAATGCTATTGAGGGGGACAAAGAAAATATTTGTTTTATTTTCGGATTAGAGGAAAATTTCATAGAGTAGGCAGTATGTAATCTGGAGTGAAGTGTTCCTGGTGGTGTTGCTGTGGTAACAAATTACCCCCATCCCTGGTGGTTTAAAACAACCATTTTATTCTGCTCATATATTCTCTGGGTCAAGACTCCAGACAGGGCACATTAGGAATGATAGTCATCTGCATTCTGTAATATCTAAGACTCAAAGATTGGAAGCTTGATAGCTAGAGGCAGGGATCGTTTCAGGGTGTCTTTGCTGTCCTGACACTCAGTGTCTGTCACCTGGACTCAGCTGGGGCAGTCAACTTGAACAGCCGTACTTGGCTTCTCCACGTCATCCAGTTTTCTTACAGCAGTGAGATCTTAGGATAATCGGATGTTTTACCTGGCAGCATAGGGATCTGAAAAAGAGTCTCTAGAAAGCCAGATAGGAGTTGCAGTGACTTCTGTAATCTAACCTCAGAGGTAACACACTGTCACTTCCACTGCTTTCTGTTGGTCACTAGTCAAGTCAAACCAGATTTAAAGAGAGGAAACGAAGCAGCAGTATTCTGGAAGAGCATTTGAGATGAGTAATATTGTTTCAAGAATCTTTAGAAGATACACTTTGGCACATGAAAGATTCTTATTATTTGGGAACCAAATGAAAATGTATAGGCATGATTTAGGAATAGTAAACAAAGCTATACAGCGAGAGCATGGTAAGACTTGTCCCAGCATGATGTATAGCCAGAAATTGGGACAAATTTTGAAGGGCCTTTAATTTTCATGTTGAAGAGATTAGACTTTAATTTACAGGCATTCTGGAACCCTTAAATTGTTTTTATTCTTAAACTAGAGGATTGGCATGAGTTAATCTTGTATTTTAGAGAGATGACCCAGGTATGGGGCTGTTTGTATAGACACAAATGTTAATAGTGTCAGTAGAGAATAGGAAAGATTATACTAAGTGATGAGAATATAAGTGAAAATAAAGAGGTATGAGATATATTCTGGAGATAGAATTATGACTATAATTCATGTAGTCATAAGCAAGGAAGAGAAAAGAAGACATCAAAGATGAAATAAACGAGAGTGCCCAGAGCCTGTCTGCTTTGTCTGGCATGCATTCCTCTGTGCCTGAGATACTCTACAGATGAAGGCCCCGGGATGCTCTCCGTCAAGGCCATGGATCTCACCGCCAGTCTTACCCGTGCCTGTTGATCTGTGGTAGTGGGTACAGTCTTCGTTTCTCATGTATTCTACTGACAGTTCTGAAGGTGTCACAGAGTAGAGGTTGAGGATAAAAGCAGTGGTGGCGTCAGGTTTCCAAAGCAAATGTGACGCATAAGTAGATTGTTTACTTTGACATTCTCACTTAAATTTATGTATATTGGTACTGAGCTTTCTGAGCAAATGCACGCATTTTAATTTTTCTTCCCAGTAAGAGAACTGTAGTCAGAATACCATTTTCTTTTTTAATGACTGGCTTTTCTTTGTCCTGTTAGATTTTTAAAGAGATTCACGCTCCCTCTTACCAACTCCTGAGACATTATCAATTAACCACACACAGCCCATTGAACACAGCATAGCTGTAATTAAACTAAATTACTATGCAGTAGCTTTCATTACACAATGACACAGTTTTTATTAGGACCATAGAGAGAGTTTAATTACATGTCTAGACACCCCTTGAATTCATGGCAGCGGTGTTATCTTTGTCTATTTGAAAGAGAATTTGAGCTTTTGGTGATTGCATTTTTTCAAAGACCAAATGGTAAGATAAGTTTGGGAGTTTTTTCTTTTTTCCTTTAATTCCACATTCTACTTCAGTGCATATTTGATTTAAGAACCATTTTTACATCTGTGGATGTAAATGTTTCCCAAGAAAAGTGCACAGAATTTCACTTTTTGTCATATTTGATACACATTTCATTGCATCCAAAAGCTTTCATTTTCAAATACATCCCAGATTTCCTCTCTTACCTTATTATGCATAAATCATGTACTGTAGTCTGAAGCATAGACATCTCATCATAATATTCCCAGCTTCTCCATGCCCATGAAGAAGCTCTGCTCTTTGCCGGAGGACGGCGAGCCCTTGACACATACCCCCACCCTCCCAGTCAGCGTCTCTGCACAGGATGCGGAGTCCATCTGTGTATGGCTCCCAAGCCCCTGTGCGGCGGAGCATGCAGATCCAGGAGTCCCTTTGATCCTTCTGTGCTCTAGCCTGACCTTTCCTCTCTCATTACAAAAGCATGTTTGCAGCTTCCTTCTCCAAAACTGCAGATCATTTCTGGACCTTTTCCCAAGCTATTCATTGTCTCCTGAGTATCACCTCTTTTAATTGGTTAAAACATTTCCATTGCCTCCATTCCTAAAAACTTCATCTTTCCTGAAATCTGACCATATACATCGGAAATAAGAGAATGGAATTATCACAGGCTTATCCTTCCTAAGCAATCTCAAAAGTTCGCTCACAAGATGCACTTGCTCTGACTTTGTATACAAATATATTTTAGACACTGATTTATTTGTAGATTTATTTATGTATTTGTATTTATTTATGTGTTTATTTATTTGTAGATTACATTAAAACAGTATTTTAGTTTTCTTTGTATTTTTGTGTTCTATTCAGTTCAGTTCAGTTCAGTCTCTCAGTCGTGTCCAACTCTTTGCGACCCCATGAATCGCAGCACGCCAGGCCTCCCTGTCCATCACCAACTCCCGGAGTTCACTCAGACTCACGTCCATCGAGTCAGTGATGCCATCCAGCCATCTCATCCTCTGCCGTCCCCTTCTCCTCCTGCCCCCAATCCCTCCCAGCATTGGAGTCTTTTCCAATGAGTCAACTCTTCGCATGAGGTGGCCAAAGTACTGGAGTTTCAGCTTTAGCATCATTCCTTCCAAAGAAATCCCACGGCTGATCTCCTTCAGAATGGACTGGTTGGATCTCCTTGCAGTCCAAGGGACTCTCAAGAGTCTTCTCCAACACCACAGTTCAAAAGCATCAATTCTGCGGCACTCAGCCTTCTTCACAGTCCAACTCTCACATCCATACATGACCACTGGAAAAACCATAGCCTTGACTAGACAGACCTTTGTTGGCAAAGTAATGTCTCTGCTTTTCAATATACTCTCTAGGTTGGTCATAACTTTCCTTCCAAGGAGTAAGCGTCTTTTAATTTCATGGCTGCAGTCACCATCTGCAGTGATTTTGGAACCCCAAAAAATAAAGTCTGACACTGTTTCCACTGTTTCCGCATCTATTTCCCATGAAGTGATGGGACCAGATGCCATGATCTTCGTTTTCTGAATGTTGAGTTTTAAGCCCGCTTTTTCACTCTCCTCTTTCACCTTCGTCAAGAGGCTTTTTAGTTCCTCTTCACGTTCTGCCATAAGGGTGGTGTCATCTGTATATCTGAGGTTATTGATATTTCTCCCGGCAATCTTGATTCCAGCTTGTGCTTTTTCCAGCCCAGCGTTTCTCGTGATGTACTCTGCATATAAGTTAAATAAGCAGAGTGACAATATACAGCCTTGACGTACTCCTTTTCCTCTTTGGAACCAGTCTGTTGTTCCATGTCCAGTTTTAACTGTTGCTTCCCAATCTGCATATAGGTTTCTCAAGAGTCAGGTCAGGTGGTCTGGTATTCCCATCTCTTTCAGAATTTTCCACAGTTTATTGTGATCCACACAGTCAAAGGCTTTGGCATAGCATGTCTAAATCAGAACACGTCACTTTTTCCATCATTTTTTGCCCCATAATTTATTATTAAGTGAACAACTTAATAATTGCTATTGATAGCAATGATTTTTTGAAGTCTTCAGTGACTGTCTTAGACTTGGGATTGAATCTAAGGAAAATAGTATAGGTAAAATGATATTTCCATCATAAATAGATTAAATAGACTGTTAGGCTAAATAGACTGTGTCTAGAAATACATACTTAATAGGACTTTTATAACATACACATATATAAATAGACAGGAAATTAATTTCAACCTGTTAAAAGCACCTGTGTTTCCCAGTCTGATTTCTGTACACCAGGAGGCTCATATCAAAGTCAGAAATAAGGATTGGAGTCTTACTGTTCTTCATGACCTCTTCTCTTATCACCTACTCTAACATGACACCCCAGGTTTGTCTACCCAATGCCAGTCATAACTACCCTCTCTAGAAAAGCATTCTACTTTCTTTCCCCATGGCATTGCCACTCCAGCAAGCGTTTTCCAGCACAGGTTTGCTTTATCCAAACACTTCAAGCCACATCTGTAATCTAATAACAGGGTTCACATTGGAACCTCCTCCAGGATCAGTGGCAGGTCTGGTCCTCAGGCCCACCCCTGGGATCCAGGGGGCTCTTTCGTTTGCAAACAGAGGTCTGTGGGCATGCTAACTCTTCACTTGCGTGTCATTGTGGCTGGGCAACAATTTATGAATGTTTTAGATGTGAAGGAAGCTGAAGGGAAAACTAAGATGAATTTTCAAGTGTCTTTCCCCGAACTCCCCTAAGGCTCATGTTGTATTTCATACTCAGGTAAACTTCAAAGGATACGAAGAAGTTAATTCAGCCATAGCAATCAACTTAATACTGCTCAGATGGGATCAGATCAGATCAGCCGCTCAGGCGTGTCTGACTCTTTGCGACCCCATGCTACAGAAGAAAAACAAATATGTAATTATTCAAATTGTCATTTTGAAGATGAAACCCTTTTGTCCGATCTTATAGTTAAAATATTCTTACTGGATTTTGGCTTTTCTCAAAGTGATGCTGCAAATCTCATTTGTCTAACTGATACTCACTGAGAACCTCTGAGGTGACTGAGAACTATTATCCAGTAAGTATAGTATTTTTCATAAACACTTAGACGCCTTACTTTAGCTAAATGTATCAAAGTGATGTTGCTATGGAAATATATCACTATAATGTAAGCAGAAGAATTTAAACTTCTGACATTAATAATGGCAAATGAATAAAAGGTGCAGATTACCATCATTCTTGAATATGTAACTGTAAGTTCTTGACTAAAAAGTAAAATAGCATACATGTCTATCAGTTCAGTTCAGTTGCTCAGTCATGTCCAACTCTTTGCGACCCCATGAATCACAGCACGCCAGGCCTCCCTGTCCATCACCAACTCCCGGAGTTCACTCAGACTCACGTCCATCGAGTCAGTGATGCCATCCAGCCATCTCATCCTCTGCCGTCCCCTTCTCCTCCTGCCCCCAATCCCTCCCAGCATTGGAGTCTTTTCCAGTGAGTCAACTCTTCGCATGAGGTGGCCAAAGTACTGGAGTTTCAGCTTTAGCATCATTCCTTCCAAAGAAAGTAAAGTAATGCTCAAAATTCTCCAAGCCAGGCTTCAGCAATATGTGAACCGTGAACTTCCTGATGTTCAAGCTGGTTTTAGAAAAGGCAGAGGAATCAGAGATCAAATTGCCAACATCCGCTGGATCATGGAAAAAGCAAGAGAGTTACAGAAAAACATCTATTTCTGCTTTATGTACTATGCCAAAGCCTTTGACTGTGTAGATCACAATAAACTATGGAAAATTCTGAAAGAGATGGGAATACCAGACCACCTGATCTGCCTCTTGAGAAATCTGTATGTAGGTCAGGAAGCGACAGTTAGAACTGGTCATGGAACAACAGACTGGTTCCAAATAGGAAAAGGAGTACGTCAAGGCTGCATATTGTCACCATGTTTATTTAACTTATATGCAGAGTACATCATGAGAAATGCTGGACTGGAAGAAACACAAGTTGGAATCAAGATTGCTGGGAGAAATATCAATAACCTCAGATATGCAGATGACACCACTCTTACGGCAGAAAGTGAGGAGGGGCTAAAAAGCCTCTTGATGAAAGTGAAAGTGGAGAGTGAAAAGGTTGGCTTAAAGCTCAACATTCAGAAAACGAAGATCATGGCATCTGGTCCCATCACTACATGGGAAATAGATGGAAAAACAGTGGAAACAGTGTCAGACTTTATTTTTCTGGGCTCCAAAATCACTGCAGATGGTGACTGCAGCCATGAAATTAAAAGACGCTTACTCCTTGGAAGGAAAGTTATGACCAACCTAGATAGCATATTCAAAAGCAGAGACATTACTTTACCAACAAAGTTTCGCCTAGTCAAGGCTGTGGTCTTTCCTGTGGTCATGTATGGATGTGAGAGCTGGACTGTGAAGAAGGCTGAGTGCCGAAGAATTGATGCTTTTGAACTGTGGTGTTGGAGAAGACTCTTGAGAGTCCCTTGGACTGCAAGAAGATCCAACCAGTCCATTCTGAAGGAGATCAATCCTGGAATTTCTTTGGAAGGAATGATGCTAAAGCTGAAACTCCAGTATTTTGGCCACCTCATGTGAAGAGTTGACTCATTGGAGAAGACTCTGATGCTGGGAGGGATTGAGGGCAGGAGAAGAAGGGGACAACAGAGGATGAGATGGCTGGATGGCATCACTGACTTGATGGGTGTGAGTCTGAGTGACCTCCGGGAGCTGGTGATGGACAGGTAGGCCTGGCGTGCTGCGGTTCATGGGGTCGCAAAGAGTCGGACACGACTGAGCGACTGATCTGATCTGATCTTCCAAAGAAATCCCAGGGCTGAGCTCCTTCAGAATGGACTGGTTGGATCTCCTTGCAGTCCAAGGGACTCTCAAGAGTCTTCTCCACCAACACCACAGTTCAAAAGCATCAATTCTTTGGCGCTCAGCCTTCTTCACAGTCCAACTCTCACATCCATACATGACCACAGGAAAAACCATATCCTTGACTAGACGGACATGTCTATAGGAAATGATTTATTTATTGTTCATTCAAAAGTATTGATTAAGTGCACATTTAGCATAGGCACTGTACAGAAAACTAAGTCTGGGGATCCAGGTAAAAATGTCCTCGTCTTCATGGAGTTTTCAGTCTAGCAAAGGAGATGTTCCTTAACATAAAGCTTGCAGAGAAACAGACATGATGTAAAGAAAAATAGAAAGCATCGTGAGAACATATAAGAACGTGTGTGCGTAAGAGAGCATGTTAATCCGGTATAGCCTTCCCGAGGACCTGACTGATAGGTGAGGATGAGGATGAGGAGAGCTAGCCTAGTCCTGAGATCGTTCTGTGCTGAAAGCGGGACCAGCGGGAGAGTGGGGAGAAGACGCAGCTGGTCAGGCGCTGCCAGAGCACCTGCGGGGAGGGGGCTCGAGGGCCTGCAGCCGCCACAGGGGTGGCGCCAGACGACCCCCAAGGCCTGGGAGAGGGGGCACGAACAGCCGCAGGGGTGGCGCCGGAAGACCCCCAAGTCCCCGGAGAGGGGGCCAGGAGCAAACAGCAGGCTTTGAGGCACGGCGGCCTGTCCACGGCGGTTTGATTCATTATAGCTACTCGTTGTGTGATGACTGGGAGAAACACAGTGAGGAGGTTCCAGATCCTAACTACTGCACACTTTGTGTCTTTTCTAATGTCTAAACATTCTTACCATAAACTATGAACACATATATAGCAATCTCAGTCCTTGTTTTACTTAGACTTGTTTCAAAGGTGAAGAAGGCTAATATATAATATATTCAACCTCTCTGTAATTTATATTTCATCTTCTTGGGAAGAGAAGTTGTGGTAAATTAAATGAAAAATGAAACTATTAAAGTGGAAAAAGAATTTTTTAAAAAGCAAGGAGAAGGAAAAGTAAATAGTGTGAATTAGGCTAGTTAGTGCAATTGAAGCTGCTTTGTCATCGAGCTGCTTGGCCGCCAAAACTGAAGGAAATGGAATAAAATAAAAAGCAAGTGTTTCCTGATCAAAGTATCCTTTGATGCTTCAGGAAAGATAAAGTATTCCAAATCTCAAAGGATTTCTAAATGTATTTTATAAGAGACATAAAAGAACAATGATAGAGTCCCAGTAACTACTGTTTGTTTATGAAGTAGAACATCTACTCCATGCTAAGGGCTTCTCAGCACAGCTTGCAGAGTGGACATTGCAGATGAGAAAACTGAGATTTAGAGGGCTGGCAAATTGTTTACGGACACACAGATAATAAACAGTATACTTGGTATATATGGCCCCAGAGCACCTCTCAAGATGTTACTCCTTAACAACCATTTCAAAAGCAATATCTCAAAACTTTATACGCATTATTTCTTGTATTACCCTTGATCAAAACCAACAGTGTGATATTAAAACAGAAGAGCTAGATATGCCTTTGGTACCAAGGCATTAAATTTATTATTATAAGATCCTTAAAAAGTATGTTTCCTATTTTGATTAGTCTACAGATAAAATTATACTTGTCATTTAATGTTTTCTTTCTAAAAAGAGAATGCACTTTCCAAAAATTGAGCCCATAAATTAGTTATGTGCTTCTCTGCCTCTGAGACTGTCTGTTTCTCCTCTCCCTTCTTTTTTTTATTCCACAGTTTTAATTAAATTCATACACATGTGGTTATTTGCTCTTCCAGTTTCTTTATTAAAAGTTACCATTACTCAACATATGCTTCAGTAATTAGGTGCTACAATTTCTGTCAGATTCATTATTTCTTCCTATTAAATTGTTGGATTTATATAGAATACATTGTAGGTCTTCTCCCAAACTATTGTTAAGATTTTCAATATGTTTCCTTGCTTGTCCTTGATTTACTTTAATTGCTATTACCTCTAACACTTGGTTTATTCTAGAATGGGTTTCCCTGACCGCTTATTCTAGACTATCCAATAATCTTACTTTTTAGTTTTTCTAATCCTCTTGTCTATTTATGTTGACTCTCCATGATTTAAATAATCTGCAGCTAAAACAGACAGTACCTTGATAAGGTCTATTTCTTTGTGCTTTCAGTTCAGTTCAGTCGCTCAGTCGTGTCCGACTCTTTGCGGCCCCATGAATCGCAGCACGCCAGGCCTCCCTGTCCATCACCAACTCCCGGAGTTCACTCAGACTCATGTGCATTGAGTCAGTGATGCCATCCAGCCATCTCATCCTCCGTCATCCCCTTCTCCTCCTGCCCCCAATCCCTCCCAGCATCAGGGTCTTTTCCAATGAGTCAACTCTTCGCATGAGGTGGCCAAAGTACTGAGGTTTCTCCTTTAGCATCATTCCTTCCAAAGAAATCCCAGGGCTGATCTCCTTCAAAATGGACTGGTTGGATCTCTTTGCAGTCCAAGGGACTCTCAAGAGTCTTCTCCAACACCACAATTCAAAAACATCAATTCTTCGGCACTCAGCTTTCTTCACAGTCCAATTCTCACATCCATACATGACCACTGGAAAAACCATAGCCTTGACTAGACAGACCTTTGTTGGCAAAGTAATATCTCTGCTTTTGAATGTGCTATCTAGGTCAGTCATAACTTTCCTTCAAAGGAGCAAGCATCTTTTAATTTCATGGCTGCAGTCACCATCTGCAGTGATTTTGGAGCCCCTCAAAATAAGTCTGACACTGTTTCCACTCTTTCCGCATCTATTTCCCATGAAGTGATGGGACCAGATGCCATGATCTTTGTTTTCTAAATGTTGAGTTTTAAGCCCACTTTTTCACTCACCTCTTTCACCTTCATCAAGAGGCTTTTTAGTTCCTCTTCACTTTCTGCCATAAGGGTGGTGTCATCTGAATATATGAGGTTATTGATATTTCTCCCGGAAAATCTTGATTCCAGCTTGTGCTTTTTCCAACCCAGCGTTTCTCGTGATGTACTCTGCATATAAGTTAAACAAGCAGGGTGACAATATACAGCCTTCACGTACTCCTTTTCCTGTTTGGAACCAGTCTGTTGTTCCATGTCCAGTTCTAACTGTTGCTTCCTGACCTGCATATACGTTTCTCAAGAGTCAGGTCAGGTGGTCTGGTATTCCCATCTCTTTCAGAATTTTCCACAGTTTATTGTGATCCACACAGTCAAAGGCTTCGGCATAGTTAATAAAGAAGAAGTAGATGTTTTTCTGGAACTCTCTTGCTTTTTTGATGTTCAGGCTGATTTTAGAAAAGGCAGAGGAACCAGAGATCAAATTGCCAACATCCACTGGATCATCTTTGTGCTTAGGTATTTCTTAATCAGTTCTATGTCATTCATATGATATGGTAAAATGTTTTAATGCATTTTCCTATGAGTACACACTTTTGAGAAGAATTTTTCACTGTTAATATACTTTTCTTCCCCACTTCTTCATGTGCAGGGATCTCGATGTATCAGAATAAGATTTGCTGAGATTAGAAGTGTATATTTATTTAAAACCTAGTTTGAAAATAAGGAGCAGTGTTCCTATTATTCAGCTCTTTGTTGTTGTTCAGTCGCTCAGTTGTATCTGACGCTTTGTGACCCCATGAACTACAACATGCCAGGGTTCCCTGTCCTTCACTGTCTTCCGGAACTTGCTCCAACTCATGTCCGTTGAGTTCGTGATGCCATCCAACCATCTCATCCTCGGTCGTCCCCTTCTCCTTCTGCCTTCAATCTTTCCAGCGTCAGGGTCTTTTCCGATGAGTTGGCTCTTCTCATCAGGTGGCCAAAGTATTGGAGCTTCAGCTTCAGCATCAGTCCTTCCAACAAATGTTCAGGGTTGGCTTTATGACTTCTGATGCTATAAAACAGAATTTTTCAAAGATAATCTAGGGATTTTTTGAGGGTCACTGAAACCCCTTTCAGAGGGTCTGTGAAGTCAAAACCATTTCATCATAATATGAAAGCATTTCTCCTTACTTTCCAGTGGTCATGTATGAATGTGAGAGTTGAACCATAAAGAAAGCTGAGCACCAAAGAATTAATGCTTTTAAACTATGATGCTGTAGCAGACTCTTAAGAGTCCCTTGGACTGCAAGGAGATCCAACCAGTCCATCCTAAAGGAAATTAACCCTGAATATTCACTGGAAGGACTGATGCTGAAACGGAAGCTCTAATACTTTGGCCAAGAGCCAACTCATTGGAAAAGACCCTGATGCTGGGAAGGATTGAGGGCAGAAGGAGAAGGGACGGCAGAGGATGAGACGGTTGGATGGCATCACCGACTCAGTGGACATGAGTTTGAGCAGGCTCTGGGAGATAGTGAAGGACAGGGAAGCCTGGTGTGCTGCCATTCATAGGGTCACAAAAAGCCGGACACAATGTGGGGGCTGAACAACAGCAACATGGGATGTGATCTTACGGTAGAGAATCCGGCTGCTTCTGTAAGACCGGCAATGAAAGAAACTTGTAAAACTTTAAAACAGTGTTATAGTACTCACTAGTTTCTTACCTTAGAAAAGAGTTACTTATATTTTAAAATGTGTATATTGTCATGAGTTTATTGTTTTATTTTTAAATTAAAAATAATTTTTTGATTTCTCAGTTTTAACTGCTTGCACGGTAACTAAATGTTAGGTTCTTAAAATTTTAGCTGTAAAGAAGTTCTGAAACCGTAAAGTCTGAGAACCGGTGCTCTAGAAGCGTAGCTGCTTCCGATGACTGTCTCCTTGGGGGAGGCAGAAGATCATACTCCATGTTTGCCGTCTTCCTGGCTTCCCAACTGAAAATAATGTTAAGGTTAAAAGTAGTAACTGTTGATCAAAGGCAATCAGTGGGTCTAAGCAAAAAGAAAACTGCCATTTTGTCAATAAAGTCTCCCACATGTGTGGATGATTACATCATGAGTATTAACAGTCTTTATACACCAAGTCACTTACAGCAAATGATCCTTGCCTCTGTCTTTAAAAGTCAGGATCAGGACTGTTGGCATTCGTTCTGTTATTTGCTTTTCAGTTTGTTCCTCTGGTAGTGCGTGACTCCTAGATCTGTTATTTTCTATAAAACTTTTCTTCTCTTATCTGTCTAGCTCTCCTTTTGGAGTGCCAAATAATGTTTTGTTTGTTTTGTCTTGCTTTTTTTTCAATTTGCACTTAAAACACATAACCACCATTTTTGTTCAAGAAAGCCAGAACAACATTTAATGAAAATCTTTATATAATTAGTACTTTGCTGAACCAACATTTGTCCCTTCATCCCGTTTGCTGTGACTGTGCCACTGTTTTCAGTGTCATTTTCTTCCCCAAGCTATGGAGCTTCTAAATTGGGTTAGAAAATCAATGTTTTCTCTTGATCTGTGCAATTCTTAGATATGTTCCAAAGCTATTGTATGAGACACTCACATCTCTGCCTTTCACACTCTAGGTATACAGGATATAGCATGTTCCTTCTCAGGGGTGTGCTGTTTTCTTCCAGGGTATGATCTGAGGCTGAATGTGGTCTTCTATCACTCCTTTCCCCCCACCCTTACTAAACACCTTGTCTCTCCTTCAGCACTCTCCCCTGC
This sequence comes from Tragelaphus eurycerus, assembly GCA_935064755.1. NCBI lineage: Eukaryota > Metazoa > Chordata > Mammalia > Artiodactyla > Bovidae > Tragelaphus > Tragelaphus eurycerus. Next base: position 14,494,647 of record CAKXYN010000066.1, read on the forward strand.
TCTCCTTCATTTTATTTCCGTCTCATCCCCACACTAACACAGCCAAGCACTAAGTGGTCCTTGAGCTCCTGCTTGGGAATCCTGCACGGTCGGGTGCCCAGACCTGAACCCACCACCACGACGTCCAGTTGGGACCTTATAAGGATCTCGTAGCCTCTTTATCCTTCAGTTTTCTCATTTGTAGAACAAGAATTATGTGACTTCCATCATAAAGCTGCTGTGAAGTTTAAATAAGCTAAGAGATCCGAAGGTGTTTATAATGGTGCTTGCAATGTATACTAAGTGTTTAGGACATGAATGGCAGTATTGTTCTCATTCATTTGCTCAGTCATGTTCTACTCTTTGCGAGCCCATGAATCACAGCACGCCAGGCCTCCCTGTCCATTACCAACTCCTGGAGTTCATTCACCCAAACTCACGTGCATCGAGTCGGTGATGCCATCTACCATCTCATCCTCTGTCATCCCCTTCTCCTCCTGCCCCCAATCCCTCCCAGCATCAGGGTCTTTTCCAATGAATCAGCTCTTTGCATGAGGTGGCCGAAGTATTGGAGTTTCAGCCTCAGCATCAGTCCTTCCAATGAACACCCAGGACTGGTCTCCTTTAGGATGGACTGATTGGATCTCCTTGCAGTCCAAAGGACTCTCAAGAGTCTTCTCCAACACCACAGTTCAAAAGCATCAATTCTTTGGCGCTCAGCTTTCTTTCTAGTCCAACTCTCACATCCATACATGACCACTGGAAAAACCATAGCCTTGACTAACCTTTGTTGGCAAAGTAATGGCTCTGCTTTTGAATATGCTATCTAGGTTGGTCATAACTTTCCTTCCAAGGAGTAAGCGTCTTTTAATTTCATGGCTTCAATCACCATTGATTAGACATGTACAAAAGCCAAACTTTATTTTTTCTCACTGTTGTTCTGACAGATAACCCTGTAAATCCAGTGTTTACAGGATTTACAGGGTTATCTGTAAATTTTAGGCCATGCCCTATTTTTTCCAGTCCCCTTTGGATAGGAAAAGGCCAAAATTTTATTTTTTCCTTTTTAAATTTTTTTATTTAATCAAGTATAGTTGATTTACAATGTTGTGTTGCTTTCTGCTGTCCAGGAAAGTGATTCAGAATATAAAAAAATGATTCTTCTTTATATTCTTTTCCATTGTTGTTTATCACAGGATACTAGATGCAGTTCCTTGTCCTGTGCAGTAGGACCTTGTCTATCCATTCTGTGTGTGATACTTCGCATCTGCTGATGCCAAACTCCTGGTCCATCCCTCACCCACTTCCTTGACAGTCACAAATCTTTTCTCTCTGTGAGTTTGTTTCTAATTCCTGCATAAGCTCATTTGTGTCATAGTCTAGACTCCACATATAAGTGATATCATATGGCATTTGTCTGCATTTTTCTGACTTCCTTCACTTGGTTGACAGTCTCTAGTTGCACCCATGCTGTGCGGATGGCCTTGCTTTGTTCTTCAGTGGCTCAGTACTACTGCTTTGTGTGTGTGTTCAATGCCTTCCTGTCCATTTACCTGTTAGTGGACATCCAGGTTGTTTCTGTGGTGTGGCTATGGTGCTATGAACACAAGGGTGCACGTATCATTTTTATTGTAGTTTTGTCCAGATATATGCCCAGGAATAGATTGCAGATCGTATGGTAATTCCAGTTTTAGTTTTTTGAAGAACCTTCATAGTTTTATCCATAGTAGCTACACCAATTTACATTCCCACCAACAATGTAAGAGGACTCTCTTTCTCCACACCCTCTTCAGCATTTGTCATTTGTAGACATTTTTAATGGCAGCCATTCTGACTCATGTAAAGTGGGACATCATTGTAGTTTTGAGTTGCAGTTCTCTAATAATTAGTGATTATTGAGCATCTTTTCAAGAAAAGACCAAAATTTTAGACTCACTCAGTTTTAAATTTCTTGCCTCCCGCACCTTGGGATCTGTAATTCATAAACATAGTGGTAGGGACTCCTGTTGGTTTCTACTTTTCTTCTTCCTCTTTTCCAACCAGCTAGATGCTGATTGTGGTTCTTCCAGGCTTGGGCTGTAAAGGTGATGATAAGGAGCAGGATAGGAAAAAGGGGATTAAAACTTGGTCTTCCCTGGGCTGGTACTGGTGAGCTGATACAGTGATCTCTGGTTGTGGCAGATCACAAACGCCTGTTGTCTTCCCCTGTGGGACACCTTTGGCAGCTCTGCAGGGACTCTTTGCAGGACAGTTCTCTCACTCCGGGTGATCTGAGTGGCCCTTCAGCTGCCTGCTGTCACCACCCTCGGGTTCTGCTTTCTGTGATGCCGAGATGAAGTGGCATCACCCCCATGGGAGGCACTCCAGCAGAAGGACCTCCTTGGGGGACCCGTGTCCGATGCCCTTCTGCACAGTCCACTCCAGGTCCATGAAAAACGTGCTTCTCTGTCCAGCTGTCAGGTGAGGCCAGCTGAGACTCACCGAGACGCTGTCCCGTCAGTCACCTGCTCCAGTTGTTTACCAGTTTTTCATGAGTGAGCCAGGTATCAGTTTCCTCAGACCACTAAGTGACATATGTCAGGTGACCTTGAAGCTTTTTATCCCCTTTTACTTGGCTTGAGTAGAAAGAAAGAATGACCTCCTCCCTTCCTCTATGCCACAGGAAAGGAGAAAAGCTACAGTACCTCAGCAACTTTTTCTCTTAAAGCGACAGAAAGACAGGCAAAGGATTTGAATAGGCAATTTATAAAAAGGAAAGTGTATAAAGAGAAGCTGGACTATATGAGTAAATAGAGAAAGAGAAATTAAACCAAACTTAAGATATAATTTTTATATTCCAGTTCAGCAGAAGTTAAAAATATAAATTGGCTATTTAGATATTAGGAAAATGTATACACTTACACTTTTATGTGAGTAAATGTTGTTGGAGTCTTTTAGGAAAGCGATTTTGCAGTACATATTAAAGTTAAAAAGCTATATACCTTTTGACCACACCAGACCTGGTTTCGGGTATCTATCCTAGAGAATATCAGCAAAAATGTTCACATTTCCAAGTATTGAAGGTTTATTACTGCATTATTTGTAATTTTAAAAAATTTGAATGTCCATCAAAATGGAAATAGCAAAATAAAAAGTGATATATCCAACAAAGGAATCAGATCAGATCAGATCAGTCGCTCAGTCGTGTCCGACTCCTTGCGACCCCATGAACCGCAGCACGCCAGGCCTCCCTGTCCATCACAAGCTCCCAGAGGTCACTCAGACTCGCATCCATCGAGTCAGTGATGCCATCCAGCCATCTCATCCTCTGTCGTCCCCTTCTCCTCCTGCCCTCAATCCCTCCCAGCATCAGAGTCTTCTCCAATGAGTCAACTCTTCGCATGAGGTGGCCAAAATACTGGAGTTTCAGCTTGAGCATCATTCCTTCCAAAGAAATTCCAGGATTGATCTCCTTCAGAATGGACTGGTTGGATCTTCTTGCAGTCCAAGGGACTCTCAAGAGTCTACAAAGGAATACAAGGGTTAAATAAAATAAGTTGTGGTGACATATGGGAAAGATTTTTAAAGCATGTTGTTAAAAAAATAAAAGCAGTGTGAACATTTTTATTAGTGATACATTTATGTAAGAAAATGGACAAACCAGGTATATTTCTTTGTATGCATGTACTCATATTTGTAACTGCATAGAGAAGAGTTCAGACCATTTCAAACTGATGAATGACTGCTTTTGGAGAGGATGTAGACTTCCCCTGGAGGAGAAGCAGGGTCAGGTAGAACTTTAACATTCACAACAAGAATGTGCTACATGTGTGATTGCACATGATTTAGTAAAATGAATGTTAGAGGTAATCTTTAAGATAATATCAATGATAGCTGGATATACTAATCCTCAAAGAGCCTATGAGAGCATTTATTGTCATTAAACAATATTTATCATATAAAGGTAGTTCTCTATAGTAATTACCCATGTCTAAATGTCTGTTCAAACAATAATTATGAAGTCTTTCTATGGTTGTGAGCTTCTAAGATGACACACAGAATTATGTCTTTCAGATAATAAATCAGACAAATTTCAACACAGGACATGTTGACTTTATTATTTATAATAATAAGTAGCCAATTGAGCTGATATGATAATATGCATATGAGAACTGTAACTAATATTCTCTGAGAAGTAAATATTTTATTTGTGGCAATTGCTTCTATATAATTTAAATTGCATTTCATTTTTAGGAAACTATGTATAAGCTATTCTCAAATGATATATAATTTAAAACTCATTCACCTTTATGGTGTTTATTTTTAAATTTTTATATGTGTGTGTTTGAATTATATAACTTAGTAAAGATTATTATAATTCTGGAAAGATTAAATATAAACGTTGGCCCCATAAATATAATTACATGACTGTTACTTCATTATTGTCCATATTTAGTACCTACATGAAAATGGGATTGTCCATCGTGATCTCAAACCAGAGAATCTTCTCTATGCAACTCCAGCACCAGATGCACCACTCAAAATTGGTAAGGGTATTTCCTGATGTCTTATTATCCCTTTTCCCAAAGCAGAAGAAATTTATTCCATGGAATTTGTAAATATTGCTCTATCAGGTTTTGTCTCCAGTTTTCTCAAATAACGAAGTCTGTAATGGAATAATACATTGTTTTGGAAGTCTGTACTCTTTCCTAGAATATCAACTTGAATTAATTTGTGCCAGTTGGTACTTTATAGCTGGACTCACAAAGAAATCACAGCCCTTGGAAAAGACAGGGACTTCAGGAGGTGACCTTATATTTTGAAGATAAGTTCATTATAGAAGAAAATCACAGATTATGTAACACTTCTTTTTGGTTATCAACTTTTATCACAAGTTAGTTGGAGCTTAATTTTAGCTAATGAAGAACTCTGACACAAAATGCTTAGAACATATCAGGGTACTTTGGCTCTGAGTCATTTGTTTATATGAACAGAGATAAGTTGAGATCTGTATTTCTCAATGTGCACTCCACGGAACGCTAGATCTCAGTGAACAAGGGTGGATGACCCCCTTGGGGGATGAGTGTGGAGGTGCTGGGTTTGGTCAAGTCAGTCAGGGAAGCTGAATCAATGCTGAATCACAGCTAAGCCAGGCTTTATGTCTGCAGGGCTTTCAGAAAGTTAGAAGTGCTAATGTATGGGCTTAACATCTAAATTAGTGTATGTAAGGCTCTTCCCAAACCTTATTTGACTTTGGAAACCTTGATTTGTGGGTTTTTTTCCCCAATAAGAACTTGAAGAACTACAGAGATGATTTGGGAAATTCTGATCTACCTAGAAAGATCAGTAAATCAGCATTTTAGAAAAAAATGTATATTAAATTTTACTTTCCTTGTCCCTTACAAAGCAAATCTTTGTTTACAAAAATAATTATAAAATTTATTTTGGATTCTTTGGAGAATCTGTTCTAAATCCTCTGAAGGGCACTACTCTTTGGGCGCTGTCTTTCATAATGCTAATCTGATGAGTTCACTGCATTTATGTTAACATTTTTGAAAATTAAGTTGTACATATCATGGGAAAGCTCAAACAGCATAATGTGCTTTATGAGCACAAGAACCTAAAGGAAAAATGCTGATGTCCTGCTGGGCCGCCAGCCTGTTCTCTCCTGAAAGGCAGCGGGCAGCAGAGAAGCTTCCGTTTGTTGCTTCCTTTAACAGCACTTTCAAAGATTTTATCCTTAAAGAGATTTCTTTAAATGGATGGATAGATACTAATTTAGCAGGGAGAGCCTTCCTTTCTGAAGGACTTCCTGTTGCTTTTTCTGATAAGGATCAGCACCTCCATGGAAATGTGGGTTTATCTTTGAAGTCTAAAATGGCATCAGTTCTGCACCTGCCTCTCTTGAAGAATGCCCTTGAACTGTTTCCTCAGGTATCCTGGGTAAAAGAGATGTAGCCCAGCAAATAGAGTATAATAGCAACTTTTGATCATGTTTTATCTAGGCAATATTCTGAGAAATAAATAAAAAGAATTTTTGCGCAAAGTTACATGTTTTTCATATGAAAGTAAATTCTTATCCATCAAATACACTAAAGAATGAAACCATTTATTTCGAAGCAGAATAAACCTTTTATATTTCCGCTCATTTTCTTGATATTTATGAAAGTCTAATTTTTTTATTCTGATTTCTTAGATGGATTAAAGTTCTGATTTTATTAGTAATTCTATTCTGTCATTTAGAGTTAGTTTCAAATCTAAGAATTAACATTATACAAAATATATCCATCGCATCTATTATTTCCACAAGAAATAGCTTATTTACTAAAAGAAAGTAATAACAGAGAAAAAATAAAATATATATTGGCGTCATGGGGTAAACTTTTTTCCAACTTAACGCCAGACTTAAATTATTATTTAGTTTTTTTAGTTTACTCTCCCAAATGACTGTCCTCTATATCCACCCCAATATCAAATACAGAAACAAACAAGTTTTGTTTTGAATAATAAATAGTCATCTGTCATCTTATAAAAGCTGAGAAAATACTCATTTCATTAATTTTTTTTCTTGTCTTCTTAGCTGATTTTGGACTCTCCAAAATCGTAGAACATCAAGTACTCATGAAGACAGTATGTGGAACCCCAGGGTACTGCGGTATGTTCTGTGATACTGATATTTTACTTCTTGTATTCAAAGTCCTAATATCTCTATTTGAGACATAATTTGATATGAGTCTCCATGAGGAAGGTGTTTATAAATGACACTCAGACCAGCTCTTGCTCTGCATGAGGGGTTCAATGATGTTGCTTTTAGGGCATCCCTGCAGGACAGCAGGGAGGAGGGAACCAGGAGAGGAACAGGAGCTCTGCACCTGGGGACCAGGAGAAGGGACAGGAGCTCTGCACCTAGGGACCAGGAGAAGGGACAGGAGCTCTGCGCCTGGGGACCAGGAGAAGGGACAGGAGCTCTGCGCCTGGGGACCAGGAGAAGGGACAGGAGCTCTGCGCCTGGGGACCAGGAGAAGGGACAGGAGCTCTGCGCCTGGGGACCAGGAGAAGGGACAGGAGCTCTGCGCCTGGGGACCAGGAGAAGGGACAGGAGCTCTGCACCTGGGGACCAGGAGAAGGGACAGGAGCTCTGCGCCTGGGGAAGCCAGGAGAAGGGACAGGAGCTCTGCACCTGGGGACCAGGAGAAGGGACAGGAGCTCTGCGCCTGGGGACCAGAAGAAGGGACAGGAGCTCTGCGCCTGGGGACCCAGGAAGAAGGAACAGGAGCTCTACGCCTGGGGAAGCCAGGAGAAGGGACAGGAGCTCTGCGCCTGGGGAAGCCAGGAGAAGGGACAGGAGCTCTGCACCTGGGGACCAGGAGAAGGGACAGGAGCTCTGCGCCTGGGGACCAGGAGAAGGGACAGGAGCTCTGCGCCTGGGGACCCAGGAAGAAGGAACAGGAGCTCTACGCCTGGGGAAGCCAGGAGAAGGGACAGGAGCTCTGCGCCTGGGGAAGCCAGGAGAAGGGACAGGAGCTCTGCACCTGGGGACCCAGGAAGAAGGAACAGGAGCTCTACACCTGCCTTTCAGGGAGTAGCTGCTCTTGTCCTCACTCAGGAGTAGAAACAGACTCTCCAGGGCAAAGAACAAGGAAATACCTTTGTGATTTGGATTAAAGCCATGAACCCTTTATCACTTTACTCACGTGCTCTTTGTTAGGAAGGTGAGGAGACGTGTCGTTCATTCTGATGGTGTGCAGGACTGTAGGGAGCGAGGGTGGCCCCTGGTTCTCATTGATGCCCTGGTCTAGCCTCACTAGGAGAAGGGCTGTAGGTGGGGTTTCCCAGCCAGAGGCCCTGGAGATGACACAGTCCTCACATCCTTGCCCATCCTCCTAGCTTCCTGGAACGGGCTGAAGGCACCCTGAGTACAGACCACAGTCCGGAGACAGAACAATAGCGTTTGATCCAAGACAGCATGAAGCTCGCCCCCCTTTTTTTCTTGATGACTCTCTCAATCTGGCAACAACCTAAAAGCCAATAAAGCTTGTAAGAATTTCTCAAGTTTTTCTGGCTCATGAATACATCACAAGTTAATTAAAATCTGTGTAACAAAGAAAAGAGATAAGATTTCAAGTTACCAGTCGTAAAACTATCTATCATTTTCTCTTAGGACTATCATTTTTTTATACAGATCTTCCTTCACTTACTCATATGTTCAGCAAAATCAGCTGCTGTATTCAAGTCAGTGCTTAGCACCAGGAAGATGCATTTTCTTGCCCCCTCCCCCACTCCCTTGGGCTCAGAATCTGTAAGGAACAAATGTGAGACCAAACACATATACCTTGAGGAATGCCATGTTATGCTCGTGGAAAGGCCATTATGGAAACATAGAAGGGTGGTTTCAGCGTTATCTGTCCTGTTCTTCTATGGGATTTATGTTTGTTAATCACGTCATGTCGTAAGTAGACACGGAAGAACTACATTACTAACTCATTTTAACAACTTTTGAATTCACACAAGTCAGACTGGAACAGTGCATTAAGAAAGCCACTGAAGGAAATGTGTGATTAAATGTATGATTCACAGAATTTTAGTGCTAGAAGGAACTTTAGTATTCATCTAGTAACATTCTCATTTTACTAAGGTCAAAAGAATATGACTTCCTCAAGATTCCAAGTCTAGTTACTAGAGGATCAGGGATGAGAATCCAGGTATCCAAGGTCCTAAAAACAGAATTACAGAAGGAGGTGGAGCTAACCCACTCCAGTGCTCTTGCTGGGGTAATCCCATGGACGGAGGAGTCTGGCAGGCTGTAGTCCATGGGGTCACCAGTAGTCAGACATAGCTGAGCGCATACTCATCACACTAATCAAAAAAGCAACATAGAAAAACCGATATAGTTGCCCTTCAGAGCAGTATATATCATTTACAACTTTCAGTTTAAAATGTTCCTTATTTTAAGTTTTGAAACCTCAGAAATGTTGATCATTGTAAGAAGTGAAAATCTGTTGCTCAGTCGCTCAGTCACATCTGACTCTTTGCCACCCTATGGATGGCAGCACAGAAAGACAGGAAATGTCCTCCACCGTCTCCGGGAGTTCACTCAAACTCATATATCTCGAGTTGGTGATGCCATCCAACCACCTCATCCTCTGTTGTCCCCTTCTCCTCCTACCTTCAATCTTTCCGAGCATCAGGGTTTTTCCAATGAGTCAGCTCCTCACATCAGGTATCCAAAATATTGGAGCTTCAGTTTCAGCATCAGTTCTTCCAGTGAATATTCAGGGCTGATCTCCTTTAGGATGGACTGGTTTGATCTCCTTGTAGTCCAAGGGACTCTGAAGAGTCTTTTCCAGCACCACAGTTGCAAAGTATCAGTCCTTCGGTGCTCAGCCTTCTTTATGGTCCAACTCTCATATCCATGCATAACTACTGAAAAAACCATAGCTTTGACTATATGGACCTTTGTCAGCAAAGTAATGTCTCTGCTTTTTAATACACTATCTATGTTTGTCATAGCTTTTCTTCCAAGGAGCAAGCATCTTTTAATTTCATGGCTACAGTCACCATCCACTGTGATTTTGGAGCCCAGGAAACTAAAATCTGTCATTATTTCCACTTTCTCCAAACATAAGACAGATGTTGATTTCTCTGATACACTGGAGATCTGGAGGTAGGTGGTCCAGGTGGGTTCCACAGCTATGGCTCTGCAGGTGTGGTGGATCTCAGTGTCAGGGATTCAGACTTTTTCTGTCTTACTCTACCATTCCTGAGTATGTTTCCTCACAGTCCAAATTGACTGCTTGAAATCAGTCATTACATCTGCATTCTACAACCAGAAGAAATAAACTCTAAGAAAGCACATTTTCATGTTAAATGCACTTCTGGAAGCCCCACGTGTCACTTCCACTTGTATCTTATTTGCCAGTACTTAGTTCCAGCCCCAGAAGACCAGAGAAACTGCCAGTACGTCCTTACTGGACGTGCTGCAGCCCCAGCAGAGTGAGTGCTGCACCAGACAACTCTCTACCACAGGCTTACGAGTGAGATTTTCATTCTCAGAAAAAACTGTGGAAACCATTACAGTATGTTCCCTTTAGCCATCCTCTTCTTCTGTTTTTATACTTTTATTTTCCTTAGAACTGTTACCTGACAACCTGTCCTTCAACCTTCCTTCTAATCGTGCCATATGAACTTTTCCTTTCTCTAATTCATATGTCCTTATTTGACCTCATCCTGAATTTCTTTCCTGCTTCCAGATCTCCAACAACATGGGGAAAAGAATAGCCCTGAATTTACTACTATATACCAAGTGGGGTGGCCCATTTTTGACCCTTAATTGCTGACCAGTTGACAGAAGCATTGAAAGAGGATTGAGGAGAGAATGAGACAACAAATTAAGAGTTTCCCACAACAGTAAAGCTGGTGGTCAACTTAGTAATTGCTATCTAATACTGAATACTAAGTATTCCAGGGAGATAGGTAGGTTGGAGAAATCCTCTGAGAATTGAGCAGACTGAAATGGAAGGATCAGGGAGAAGTTACCCTAGTGGTCTCTCAGGGTCCCTTCTGTGACTGAGATAGCAGAGCCCTTTCAACAGCTTATTAATAACAGTGATAAGAACAAGTCTTTCTTGTGGCCGTACAAAATGGTCACTCTCAGTCAGTTCAGTCGCTCAGTCCTGTCTGACTCTTTATGACCTGGTGGACTGCAGCACACCAGGCCTCCCTGTCCATCACCAGCTCCCAGTGTTTACTAAAGCTCATGTCCATCGAGTCGGTGATGCCATCCAGCCATCTCATCATATTGGATACCTAGCTACCTGGAGAGTTCATCATTCGTTGTACTGTCTTTTTGCCTTTTCATACCGTTTGAGGGGTTCTCAAGGCAGGAACACTGACGTGGTTTGCCATCCCCTTCTCCAGTGGCCATTCTGTCAGGACTCTCCACCATGAGCCATCCGTCCTGGGTGGCCCCACAGGGCGTGGCTCCTAGTTTCATTGAGTTAGACAAGGCTGTCGTCCATGTGATCAGATTGGTTAGTTTTCTGTGATTGTGGTTTTCAGTTTAGTCATTCTCTGAATGAATGATTGATTCATATTGATTCACTATGAATGAATGATTCATTCACTGGTAAAATGAACATTGAATGTGTTAATAGACTCCATGTTAGTCACCAAGATTATGAGTGAACACAGTATGATCTTTCCCTTCAAGGATCTCATAGGCTATAAAAGAAGAAAGATCTGTACAGGATAAATCAGAATTTGTTGTCATAAATTACATACTTATCTGAGCCTAAGGCTCAAGGATGCAAAGGGGAGGGAGTAGTTAATCCTTCTTAGGTGGGCCTTTACAGAGGAGGGACACTGGAGAATTAGTAGGGGTTCAGTGAGTGAAGAGGCGGTCACAGACCTTTGTCAGCAAGCACAGGGACAGAAAAGGCAGGCGAGTGGCAGCGTCTGGCAGCTTCAGGGACCGTTTGCTGCTCGGTCACTTTGCATGACTGCAGCATGGAGCCTTTGGTACCGAGAATGCAGATGGACTTGGAAAAGTAGGATGCACCAAATTTTGAAAGAATCTGTGCACTAGGCTAAGGAATTGAGACTTGCTTTGGGGGATAATATTGACCCAACAAAGGTTCCTCATCAGAGCAATTATATTTTAAAATCAAGTCTGTTTTATCAATATCTTGATAATGACATTATGACAAATGGATCTGAGAGAGAAGAGAGATCAAAGAAGACAAATTAGAAAGCTATTGTAGGTGCTCTTTCCTGTCGATCCAGTCATTTATTTTTTAACATAAAATTATTATAAAAATACTATTTCCAACTCTTGCTTTGCCATCTTACGAGACAATGCTCTTAAGGTGATGCTGTCTCATAAGAGAGGCTTGTTTTCCATTTGTTTTTTCCCGGCAGATATCCACATCACCCTTGAGGCTGGGTAACAGGGTAGAGGGAACTGAGTGATTGAACGAGATCGAGGCAATCCATCCACTGCACTGGAGGCAGAGGCTCCCCGGGAAGGTGTGGTTTGCTGAACCGCACGACAGAAGGAAGCAGCAAGGACGCTGCGACAGGAGGGGGTCAGAGAGGAAATAAACGTGCTTTCGGGCTCTGAAGTGCTGGACTGACACTGGAATTGTAGAGGCCGCGGCAGGCTTAGAAATAAAAAACAGGAAAGTTTGACGTACTTAATTTAAAAGGAAGAGTTCATAATATATATGTATACAGACATGTATATTCATACAGTCTCTTGATCCAAAGGAAATACAATAGAATATTAACCCCAAGAGGGGGCAGGGGGGCAGGATTTTAAGGACCCGGTAACACTGGGGCACGGGCAGCAGGCGGCCTAGAGCAGAGAGAAGGTGCAGGGATGTGAATTGTTTCAACTTAATGTGATAATATGTCTATTCATTTGTCTCACAAACAATGAGACCTTTTATAGGTAAGGCTGAAGCCCTCTTTCAGGATCACCCTCAGTTCCAGCCCTTTCTCCCCACACCACATATAAGTACTGGTGTTTGTTTTTTTTTTAAGTTCATTGCAAAAAGAAAGTCATCATTGTGAGTATCAGTTTTCCATGTAGCCTTCTGAGAATATTTGGGTGAGGAGGGAACTGTCCATTTATAGAAAGAGCTGAAAATGAGATCCAAGTGCAAGACTGGCGGAAATCACAGTAGTGCTATGAAAAGCTTGACTTTACACAGAGACTGCATTTAACTTGGACGGTGACAGAGAAGGGAGGCTGAGCTTGCTTCTTGCTTGATGTAAGGACGGTTGTGTCCTATGTGAATTACTCTTATGTACACTCTGTCGGATATCCTGAAGGGTTTTCAGTTACATCTTTGGAGACAGTGGGTGTTTATGTTATACTGTGTGTCATTTGCTAGGGAATTAAAAAGGAAAGCTCTCCAATCAATCTCACTTGCAGAACTTTTGCCCCAGGCTATTAATAACAGAGGGTTCTCCTATAAAAGAATCTCAAAGGAAAAAAAAAGATCACAGATACTGTGTGTTTAAGCAAATACTCATTATTTCCTGGGAAATGTGCCCAGTCGAAACAGAACTCCAGGCCAGAAAACTAAAATTTGTGATTCAGATAAATGGAATCAATGACTAATACTCTGAAATGCTCCATGAAGTATTCAATGAAGAAATTCTCAAAATCTTGTTGGGAATAGAAATAGGTCTCAAGAAAAAAATATACATTGAGCATGGCTCCTGATAAATGTGTTACAATGTAACTATGCAATACTACTTCCAAAATATCTCAAGTTCAGATATTTAAAGCTTGAAGTTTGTGGGTGTTCTGCAGATGGTGACTATAGCCATGAAATTAAAAGATGCTTGCTTCTTGGGAAAAAAGCTATGACTAACCTAGACAGCATATGAAAAAGCAGAGACGTTACTTTGCTGACAAAGGTCCGTCTGTCTCGTCAAAGCTATGGTTTTTTCAGTAGTCATGTATGGATATGAGAGTTGAACTGTAAAGAAAGCTGAGTGCCAAAGAATTGATGCTTTTGAACTGTGGTGTTGAAGACTCTTGCGAGTCCCCTGGACTGCAAGGAGATCCAACCAGTCCATCCTAAAGGAATAAGTCCTGAATGTTCATTGGAAGGACTGATGTTGAAGCTGAAACTCGAATACTTTGGCCACCTGATGTGAAGAACTGACTCATTTGAAAAGACCCTGATGCTGGGAAAGATTGAAGGCGGGAGGAGAGAAGGGGACGACAGAGGATAAGATGGCTGGATAGCATCACCGACTCAATGGACATGAGTTTGAATAAACTCCAGGAGTTGGTGATGGACAGGGAGGCCTGGCCTACTGTGGTCCATGGGGTCGCAAAGAGTTGGACACAACTGAGTGACTGAACTTAAGTGAAACGTACTCATGCCCATCATAGACAAGAAATACAAGCTGTTAGAGTAGAAAAGAAACCAGTATGGAAGTGGTTATATAAAAGAATGTTTCTGTCTAATATCAATTATATAATTTATTCATAGGCTTAGTTAACTGAATTTTGTATCTTCATATTTTATATTCCTACTTTTGTATTTATCCACATTCTTTTTTTTTTTTCAAGATTGTATAAAGAATTTTATTTGAGGGTTTTTTAAGTTGAACTTTTTTTGTTGTTGATGTTTTTGTTTTGTTTTTCAGAAAATAGCAAAAATCAAACCGGAATAAAACTGAGTGCTTTAGAGAACAGTAAATGTTGCTATATTCTCTTCTCTGCTGCACAATCAAAATAAACATGACTTAATAATTTTATACTAATTTTTATTTTACTTTTTGAAGGCATAATTAGCATCTGTTTTAGTTTTAAACATTTATTTTGTTTCATAATCTTTCCTTTTTAAAATTATTTATTTTAATTGGAGGCTAATTACTTTACAGTATTGTAGTGGTTTTTGCCATACATTGACATGAATCAGCCATGGGTGTACATGTGTCCCCCATCCTGAAACCCCTCCCACCTCCCTCCCCATCCCATCCCTCTGGGTTGTCCCAGTGCACCAGCTTTGAATGCCCTGTTTCATGCATTGCACTTGGACTGGTGATCTGTTTCACATATGGTAATATATTCAGGGTCCAGAAGCTATTAAGAATTTATTTCCTCTTGGCATTTGCCAGGTCTAATTATTATAGGGATAATCTTACTTTGTTAGCACATTGATATATTCTAAATAAATAACCTATTCCATTCACTGTACAAGAATTAGAATTTTTTCAGCAGTCTACAGTTAGAATAGATTTCTGTCCACATGCAGATACATTACCATGAAAAATATTGGAAAATTTAAACTAGTAAAAGATGTAAATCTAATAGTCTAAACTACAAACTTTCTTTTTTTTCCCTTTGTCGTAGTCATTTTATTTATTTTTTAGTATAAATTTATTTATTTTAATTGGAGGCTAATTACAATATTGTATTGGTTTTGCCATACATCAACATGAATCTGCCATGGGTATACACATGTTCCCCATCCTGAACCCTCCTCCCACCTCCCTCCCCGTACCATCCTTCTGGGTCATCCCAGTGCAACAGCCCCAAGCATCCTGTATCATGCATCAAACCTGGACTGGTGATTTGGTTCATATATGATATTATACATGTTTCAATGCCATTCTCCCAAATCATCCCACCCTCGCCCTCTCCCACAGAGTCCAAAAGACTGTTCTATATATCTGTGTCTCTTGTTGTCTTGCACACAGGGTTATCGTTATCATCTTTCTAAATTCCATATATATGCGTTACTATACTGTATTGGTGTTTTTCTTTCTGGCTTACTTCACTCTGTATAATAGGCTCCAGTTTTATCCACCTCATTAGAACTGATTCAAATGTATTCTTTTTAATGGCTGAGTAATACTCCATTGTGTATATGTACCACAGCATTTGGAAAATTCTGAAAGAGATGGGAATACCAGACCACCTGATCTGCCTCTTGAGAAATCTGTATGCAGGTCAGGAAGCAACAGTTAGAACTGGTCATGGAACAACAGACTGGTTCCAAATAGGAAAAGGAGTACGTCAAGGCTGTATATTGTCACCATGTTTATTTAACTTATATGCAGAGTACATCATGAGAAACGCTGGACTGGAAGAAACACAAGCTGGAATCAAGATTGCCGGGAGAAATATCAATAACCTCAAATATGCAGATGATACCACCCTTATGGCAGAAAGTGAAGAGGAACTAAAAAGCCTCTTGAAAGTGAAAGTGGAGAGTGAGAAGGTTGGCTTAAAGCTCAACATTCAGAAAACAAAGATCATGGCATCTGGTCCCATCACTACATGGGAAATAGATGGAGAAACAGTGGAAACAGTGTCAGACTTTATTTTTCTGGGCTCCAAAATCACTGCAGATGGTGACTGCAGCCATGAAATTAAAAGACGCTTACTCCTTGGAAGGAAAGTTATGACCAACCTAGATAGCATATTCAAAAGCAGAGACATCATTTTGCCAACAAAGGTTCGCCTAGTCAAGGCTATGGTCTTTCCTGTGGTCATGTATGGATGTGAGAGCTGGACTGTGAAGAAGGCTGAGCGCCGAAGAATTGATGCTTTTGAACTGTGGTGTTGGAGAAGAGTCTTGAGAGTCCCTTGGACTGCAAGGAGATCCAACCAGTCCATTCTGAAGGAGATCAGCCCTGGGATTTCTTTGGAAGGAATGATGCTAAAGCTGAAACTCCAGTATTTTGGCCACCTCATGCGAAGAGTTGACTCATTGGAGAAGACTCTGATGCTGGGAGGGATTGAGGGCAGGAGGAGAAGGGGACGACAGAGGATGAGATGGCTGGATGGCATCACTGACTCGATGAATGTGAGTCTGAGTGACCTCCGAGAGCTGGTGATGGATAGGGAGGCCTGGCGTGCTGCAGTTCATGGGGTCGCAAAGAGTCGGACACGACTGAGCGACTGATCTGATCTGATCTGATCTGATCTGATCTGATCTGATACTGTATTGGTGTTTTTCTTTCTGGCTTACTTCACTCTGTATAATAGGCTCCGGTTTTATCCACCTCATTAGAACTGATTCAAATGTGTTATTTTTAATGGCTGAGTAATACCATTGTGTATATGTACCACAGCTTTCTTATCCATCTGTCTGCTGATGGATATCTAGGTTGCTTCCATATCCTGGCTATTATGAACAGTGATGCAATGAACATTGGGGTACACATGTCTCTTTCAATTCTGGTTTCCTCAGTGTGTATGCCCAGCAGTGGGATTGCTGGGTCGTATGGCAGTTCTCTTTCCAGTTTTTAAGGAATCTCCACACTGTTCTCCATAGTGGCTGTACTAGTTTGCATTCCCACCAACAATGTAAGAGAGTTCCCTTTTCTCCACACCCTCTCCAGCATTTGTTGCTTGTAGACTTTTGGATAGCAGCCATTCTGACTGGCGTGAAATGGTAAATCATTGTGGTTTTGATTTGCATTTCTCTGATAATGAGTGATGTTGAGCATCTTTTCATGTGTTTGTTAGCCATCTGTATGTCTTTTTTGGAGAAATGTAATTTAGTTCTTTGGCCCATTTTTTGATTGGGTTGTTTATTTTTCTGGAATTGAGCTGCAGAAGTTGCTTATATATTTTTGAGATTAATTCTTTGTCAGTTGCTTCATTTGCTGTTATTTTCTCCCATTCTGAAGGCTGTCTTTTCACCTTGCTTATAGTTTCCTTTGTTGTGCAGAAGCTTTTTAAGTTTAACTAGGTCCCATTTGTTTATTTTTGCTTTGATTTTCAATATTCTGGGAGGTAGGTCATAGAGGATCCTTCTGTGATTTATGTCGGAGAGTGTTTTGCCTATGTTCTCCTCTAGGAGTTTTATAGTTTCTGGTCTTATGTTTAGAACTTTAATGCATTTTGAGTTTATTTTTGTGTATGGTGTTAGAAAGTGTTCTAGTTTCATTCTTTAACAAGTGGTTGACCACTTTTCCCAGCACCACTTGTTGAAGAGATTGTCTTTTCACCATTGTATATTCTTGCCTCTTTTGTCAAAGATAAGGTGTCCATAGGTGCATGGATTCATCTCTGGGCTTTCTATTTTGTTCCATTGATCTCCATTTCTGTCTTTGTGCCAGTACCATACTGTCTCGATGACTGTAGCTTTGTAGTAGAGCCTGAAGTCAGGCAGGGTGATTCCTCCAGTTCCATTCTTCTTTCTCAAGATTGCTTTGGCTATTCGAGGTTTTTTGTATTTCCATACAAATTGTGAAATTATTTGTGCTAACTCTGTGAAAAATACCGTTGGTAGCTTGATAGGGATTGCATTGAATCTACAGAGTGCTTTGGGTAGTATACTCATTTTCACTATATTCCAATCCATGAACATGGTATATTTCTCCATCTATTAGTGTCCTCTTTGATTTCTTTCACCAGTGTTTTATAGTTTTCTATATATTTGTTTTTTGTTTCTTTAGATATATATATATTCCTAAGTATTTTATTCTTTTCATTGCAATGGTGAATGAAATTGTTTCCTTAATTTCTCTTTCTATTTTCTCATTATTAGTGTATAAGAATGTAAGGGATTTCTGTGTGTTGATTTTATATCCTGCAACTTTACTATAGTCATTGATTAGCTCTAGTAATTTTCTGGTGGAGTTTTTAGGGTTTTCTATGTAGAGGATTGTGTTATTTGCAAACAGCAAGAGTTTACTTCTTCTTTTCCAATTTGGATTCCTTTTATTTCTTTTTCTGCTCTGATTGCTGTGGCCAAGACTTCCAAAACTATGTTGAATAGTAATGGTGAAAGTGGGCATCCTTGTCTTGTTCCTGACTTTAGAGGAAATGCTTTCGATTTTTCACCATTGAGGATACTGTTTGCTGTGGGTTTGTCATATATAGCTTTTATTATGTTGAGGTATGTTCCTTCTATTCCTGCTTTCTGGAGAGTTTTTATCATAAATGGATGTTGGATTTTTTCAAAGGCTTTCTCTGCCTCTATTGAGATAATAGTATGGCTTTTATTTTTCAATTCGTTAATGTGGTATATTACATTGATTAATTTACAGATATTGAAGAATCCTTACATCCCTGGGATAAAGCCCACTTGTTCACAGTGTATGATCTTTTTAATGTGTTGTTGGATTCTGATTGCCAGAATTTTGATAAAGATTTTTGCATCTATGTTCACCAGTGATATTGACCTGTAATTTTCTTATTTTGTGGCATCTTTGTCAGGTTTTGGTATTAGGGTGATGGTGGCCTCATGGAATGAGTTTGGAAGTTTGCCTTCCTCTGCAATTTTCTGGAAGAGTTTGAGTAGGATAGGTGTTAGCTCTTCTCTAAATTTTTGGTAGAATTCAGCTGTGAAGCCGTCTGGGCCTGGGCTTTTGTTTGCTGGAAGATTTCTGATTACAGTTTCAATTTCTGTGCTTGTGATGGGTCTGTTAAGAGTTTCTATTTCTTCCTGATCCAGTTTTGGGAAGTTGTACTTTTCTAAGAATTTGTCCATTTCTTCCATATTGTCCATTTTATTGCCATATAATTGCTGATAGTAGTCTCTTATGATCCTTTGTATTTCTGTGTTGTCTGTTGTGATCTCTCCATTTTCTTTTCTAATTTTATTGATTTGATTTTTCTCCCTTTGTTTCTTGATGAGTCTGGCTAATAGTTTGCCAATTTTATTTATCCTCTCAAAGAAGCAACTTTTGGCTTTGTTGATTTTTGCTATGGTCTCTTTTGTTTCTTTTGCATTTATTTCTGCCCGAATTTTTTTTTTTTTATCAAGAATCTCTTTTATTGATTATCAGAAACATTACAAACATCTAATATGAACAAATTGTAACATGACAGTGATTAGTTTGAACAATTAATACATTTCAGATATAATATTATACATATTTCAATGTTATTCTCCCCAATCATCCCACCCTCTCCCGGTCCCAGAGTCCAAAAGTCTGGTCTATACATCAGTGTCTCTTTTGCTGTCTCGTAAATAGGGTTATTTTTACCATCTTTCTAAATTCCATATATATGTGTTAGTATACTGTATTTGTGTTTTTGTTTCTGGCTTACTTCACTCTGTATAATAGGCTCCAGTTCCATCCACCTCCTTAGAACTGATTCAAATGTATTCTTTTTAATGGCTGAGTAATACTCCATTGTGTATATGTACCACAGCTTGCTTATCCATTCATCTGTGGATGGACATCTAGGTTGCTTCCACATTCTGGCTATTGTAAACAGTGCTGCTATGAACATTGGGGTACACGTGTCTCTTTCAATTCTGGTTTTCTCAGTGTATATGCCCAGCAGTGGGATTGCTGGATCATAAGGCAGTTCTATTCCCAGTTTTTTGAGGAATCTCCAGACTGTTCTCCATAGTGGCTGTACCAGTTTGCATTCCCCCCAACAGTGCAAGAGGGTTCCCTTCTCTCCGCACCCTCTCCAGCATTTATTGCTTGTGGACTTTTGGATAGCAGCCATTCTGACTGGCGTGAAATGGTACCTCATAGTGGTTTTGATTTGCATTTCTCTGATAATGAGTGATGTTGAGCATCTTTTCATGTGTTTGTTAGCCATCTGTATGTCTTCTTTGGAGAAATGTCTATTTAGTTCTTTGGCCCATTTTTTGATTGGGTCATTTATTTTTCTGGAATTGAGCTGTAGAAGTTGCTTGTATATTTTTGAGATTAGTTGTTTGTCAGTTGCTTCATTTGCTATTATTTTCTCCCATTCTGAAGGCTGTCTTTTCACCTTGCTTATAGTTTCCTTTGTTGTGCAGAAGCTTTTTAAGTTTGATTAGGTCCCATTTGTTCATTTCTTATTTTATTTCCAATATTCTGGGAGGTGGGTCATGGAGGATCCTGCTGTGATGTAAGTCAGAGAGTGTTTTGCCTATGTTTTCCTCGAGGAGTTTTATGGTTTCTGGTCTTACATTTAGCTCTTTAATCCATTTTGAGTTTATTTTTGTGTATGGCGTTAGAAAGTGTTTTAGTTTCATTCTTTTACAAGTGGTTGACCAGTTTTCCCAGCACCACTTGTTAAAGAGATTGTCTTTAATCCATTGTATATTCTTGCCTCCTTTGTCAAAGATAAGGTGACCATATGTGCGTGGATTTATCTCTGGGCTTTCTATTTTGTTCCATTGATCTATATTTCTGTCCTTGTGCCAGTACCATACTGTCTTGATGACTGTGGCTTTGTAGTAGAGCCTGAAGTCAGGCAGGGTGATTCCTCCAGTTCCGTTCTTCTTTCTCAAGATAGCTTTGGCTATTCGAGGTTTTTTTGTATTTCCATACAAATTGAGAAATTATTTGTTCTAGCTCTGTGAAGAATACTGTTGGTAGCTTGATGGGGATTGCATTGAATCTATAAATTGCTTTGGGTAGTATACTCATTTTTACTATATTGATTCTACCAATCCATGAACATGGTATATTTCTCCATCTATTAGTGCCCTCTTTGATTTCTTTCACCAGTGTTTTATAATTTTCTATATATAGGTCTTTAGATTCTTTAGGAAGATATATTCCTAAGTATTTTATTGTTTTCATTGCAATGGTGAATGGAATTGTTTCCTTAATTTCTCTTTCTATTTTCTCGTTATTAGTGTACAGGAATGCAAGGGATTTCTGTGTGTTAATTTTATATCCTGCAACTTTACTATATTCATTGATCAGTTCTAGTAATTTTCTGGTGGAATCTTTAGGGTTTTCTACATAGAGGATCATGTCATCTGCAAACAGTGAGAGTTTTACTTCTTCTTTTCCAATTTGGATTCCTTTTATTTCTTTTTCTGCTCTGATTGCTGTGGCCAAAACTTCCAAAACTATGTTGAATAGTAATGGTGAAAGTGGGCATCCTTGTCTTGTTCCTGACTTTAGAGGAAATGCTTTCAGTTTTTCACCATTGAGGATAATGTTTGCTGTGGGTTTGTCATATATAGCTTTTATTATGTTGAGGTATGTTCCTTCTATTCCTGCTTTCTGGAGAGTTTTTATCATAAATGGATGTTGAACTTTGTCAAAGGCTTTCTCTGCATCTATTGAGATAATCATATGGTTTTTATTCTTCAATTTGTTAATGTGGTGTATTACGTTGATTGATTTGCGGATATTGAAGAATCCTTGCATTCCTGGGATAAAGCCCACTTGGTCATGGTGTATGATCTTTTTAATGTGTTGTTGGATTCTGATTGCTAGAATTTTGTTAAGGATTTTTGCATCTATGTTCATCAGTGATATTGGCCTGTAGTTTTCTTTTTTTGTGGGATCTTTGTCAGGTTTTGGTATTAGGGTGATGGTGGCCTCATAGAATGAGTTTGGAAGTTTGCCTTCCTCTGCAATTTTCTGGAAGAGTTTGAGTAGGATAGGTGTTAGCTCTTCTCTAAATTTTTGGTAGAATTCAGCTGTGAAGCCGTCTGGACCTGGGCTTTTGTTTGCTGGAAGATTTCTAATTACAGTTTCAATTTCCGTGCTTGTGATGGGTCTGTTAAGAGTTTCTATTTCTTCCTGATCCAGTTTTGGGAAGTTGTACTTTTCTAAGAATTTGTCCATTTCTTCCACATTGTCCATTTTATTGCCATATAATTGCTGATAGTAGTCTCTTATGATCCTTTGTATTTCTGTGCTGTCTGTTGTGATCTCTCCATTTTCATTTCTAATTTTATTGATTTGATTTTTCTCCCTTTGTTTCTTGATGAGTCTGGCTAGTGGTTTGTCAATTTTATTTACCCTTTCAAAGAACCAGCTTTTGGCTTTGTTGATTTTTGCTATGGTTTCTTTTGTTTCTTTTGCATTTATTTCTGCCCTAATTTTTAGAATTTCTTTCCTTCTACTAACCTTGGGGTGCTTCATTTCTTCCTTTTCCAGTTGCTTTAGGTGTAGAGTTAGGTTATTTATTTGGCTTTTTTCTTGTTTCTTGAGGTATGCCTGTATTGCTATGAACTTTCCCCTTAGGACTGCTTTTACAGTGTCCCACAGGTTTTGGGTTGTTGTGTTTTCATTTTCATTCGTTTCTATGCAGAATTTGATTTCTTTTTTGATTTCTTCTGTGATTTGTTGGTTATTCAGGAGTGTGTTGTTCAGCCTCCATATTTTCTGCCCGAATTTTTAAGATTTCTTTCCTTCTACTAACCCTGGTGTTCTTCATTTCTTCCTTTTCTTGTTGCTTTAGGTGTAGAGTTAGGTTATTTATTTGACTTTTTTCTTGTTTCTTGAGGTATGCTGGTATTGCTATGAACCTTCCCCTTAGCACTGCTTTTACAGTGTCCCACAGGTTTTGGGTTGTTGTGTTTTCATTTTCATTTGTTTCTATGCATATTTTGATTTATTTTTTTATTTCTTCTGTGATTTGTTGGTTAATCAGCAGCATGTTGTTCAGTCTCCGTATGTTGGAATTTTTAATAGTTTGTCTCCTGTAATTGAGATATCATCTTACTGTATTGTGGTCAGAAAAGATGCTTGGAATGATTTCAATTTTTTTTGAATTTACCAAGGCTAGATTTATGGCCCAGGATGTGATCTATCCTGGAGAAGGTTCCATGTGCACTTGAGAAAAAGGTGAAATTCATTGTTTTGGGGTGAAATGTCCTATAGATATCAATTAGGTCTAACTGGTCTATTGTATCATTTAAAGTTTGTGTTTCCTTGTTAATTTTCTGTTTAGTTGATCTATCCATAGGTGTGAGTGGGGTATTAAAGTCTCCCACTATTATTGTGTTATTGTTAATTTCCCTTTCATATTTGTTAGCATTTGTCTTACATATTGCGGTGCTCCTATGTTGGGTGCATATATATTTATAATTGTTACATCTTCTTCTTGGATTGATCCTTTGATCATTATATAGTGTCCTTCTTTGTCTCTTTTCACAGCCTTGGTTTTAAAGTCTATTTTATCTGATATGAGTATTGCTACTCCTGCTTTCTTTTGGTCTCTATTTGCTTGAAATATCTATTTCTAGCCCTTCACTTTCAGTCTGTATGTGTCCCTTGTTTTGAGGTGGGTCACTTGTAGACAACTTATATAGAGGTCTTGTTTTTGTATCCATTCAGCCAGTCTTTGTCTTTTGGTTGGGGCATTCAACCCATTTACATTTAAGGTAATTATTGATAAGTATGATCCTGTTGCCAGTTACTTTATTGCTTTGGGTTCGAGTTTATACACCCTTTTTGTGTTTCCTGTCTAGGGAAGATCCTTTAGCATGTTGGAGAGCTGGTTTGGTAGTGCTGAATTCTCTCAGCTTTTGCTTGTTTGTAAAGCTTTTGATTTCGCTTTCATATTTGAATGAGATCCTTGCTGGGTACAGTAATCTGGGCTGTAGGCTATTTTCTTTCATCACTTTAAGTATGTCCTGCCATTCCTCCTGGCCTGAAGAGTTTCCATTGAAAGATCAGCTGTTATCCTTATGGGAATCCCCTTGTGTGTTATTTGTTGTTTTTCCCTTGCTGCTTTTAATATTTGTTCTTTATGTTTGATCTTTGTTAATTTCATTAATATGTGTCTTGGGGTATTTCACCTTGGGTTTATCCTGTTTGGGACTCTCTGGGTTTCTTGGACTTGGGTGATTATTTCCTTCCCCATTTTAGGGAAGTTTTCAACTATTATTTCCTCAAGTATTTTCTCATGGTCTTTCTTTTTGTCTTCTTTTTCTGGGACTCCTATGATTCGAACGTTGGGGCATTTAACATTGTCCCAGAGGTCTCTGAGATTGTCCTCATTTCTTTTAATTCATTTTTCTTTTTTCCTCTCTGTTTCATTTATTTCTACCATTCTATCTCCTACCTCACTTATCCTATCTTCTGCCTCCATTATTCTACTGTTGGTTACCTCCAGAGTGTTTTTGATCTCATTTATTGCATTATTCATTATATATTGACTTTTTTATTTCTTCTAGGTCCTTGTTAAACCTTTCTTGCATCTTCTCAATCCTTGTCTCCAGGCTATTTATCTGTGATTCCATTTTGTTTTCAAGATTTTGGATCATTTTCACTATCATTATTTGGAATTCTTTATCAGGTAGATTCCCTATCTCTTCCTCTTTTGTTTGGTTTGGTGGGCATTTATCCCGTTCCTTTACCTACTGGGTATTCCTCTGTCTCTTCATCTTGTTTACAGTGCTGTGTTTGGGGTGGCCTTTCCGTATTCTGGCCGTTTGTGGAGTTCTCTTTATTGTGGAGTTTCCTCGGTGTGGGTGGGGTTGTATGGGTGGCTTGTCCAGGTTTCCAGGTTAGGGAAGCTTGTGTCAGTGTTCTGGTGGGTGCTGGATTTCTTCTCACTGGAGTGCGATGAAGTGTCCAGTAATGAGTTATGAGATTCCAATGGTTTTGGAGTGACTTTGGGCAGGCTGTATATTGAAGCTCAGGGACATGTCCCTGTGTTGCTGGAGAATTTGCATGGTATATCTTGCTCTGGAACTTGTTGGCCCTTGGGTGGTGCTTGGTTTCAGTGTAGGTATGGTGGCATTGGTGAGCTCCTGTCGATTAATGTTCCCTGGAGTCAGAAGTTCTCTGGTGTTCTCAGGATTTGGACTTAAGCCTCCTGCTTCTGGTTTTAAGTCTTATTTTTACAGTAGCCTCAAGACTTCTCCATCTATACTGCACTGTTGATAAAACATCTAGGTTAAAGATGAAAAGTTTCTCCACAGTGAGGGACACCTGGAGAGGTTCACAGAGTTACATGGAGAAGAGAAGAGGGAGGAAGGAGTTAGAGGTGACCCGAATGAGATGAGGTGGAATCAAACGAGGAGAGCCCAAGCTAGCCAGTAATCACTTCCTTATGTGCGCTCCACAGTCTGGACCACTCAGAGATGTTCATGGAGTTATACAGAGAAGAGAAGAGGGGGGAAAGAGACAGAGGTGGCCAGGAGGATAAAAGGGGGGAATGAAAAGGAGAGAGACAGATCCAACCAGTAATCAGTTCCCTAAGTGTTCTCCACCGTCCGGAACACAGAAAGAGATTCACAGAGTTGGGTAGAGAAGAGAAGGGGGAGGGTGGAGATAGAGGTGACCTGGTGGAGAAGAAGGAGAGTCCAAATGGGGAGAGAGCAGTCAAGCCCATAATCTCACTCCCAAGTAAAAATGGGTGCTGAAGATTGGGTTCTTAAAGGTACAAAATTGATAACAAATACCAAAGAGCAAAGATTAAAAATCCAGAGTTGAGGTTGGATTTTCAAAAATACAATATTAAAGAAAAAAAAGTCACAAAAATTATAAAAAAAAAATATATATATGTATATATGAAGTTTGCTTTAAAAAATAGGGTCTCTTTTTTTTTTTTTGCAAAGTAATAGTAGGTTATAAAAATGAAAATTAAAGGAGTAATAGAGGACTTAAAAATTAAAAAAAATTAAAGAATGATAGTAAAAATAGTAAAAATATGTCTAGGACTTTCTCTCGTGTTGTTGTGGGCAGTGTGGTGTCAGTTCATTTTTGGATAGTTCCTTGATCCAGCTTATATTTCTCAAGATCTATAGGCCCTGTCCTATGTGCTACTGCTAAGTCACTTCAGTCATTTCCGACTCTGTGGAACCCCAGAGATACTAGCCCACCAGCCTCCCCCATCCCTTGGATTCTCCAGGCAAGAACACTGGAGTGGGTTGCCATTTCCTTCTCCAATGCATGAAAGTGAAAAGTGAAAGTGAAGTTGCTCAGTCGTGTCTGACTCCTAGCGACCCCATGGACTGCAGCCTACCAGGCTCCTCCATCCATGGGATTTTCCAGGCAAGAGTCCTGGAGTGGGGTGCCAGTGCCTTCTCCGCCATCCTATGTAGTCGGTACTAACTACGAGGTTTTAATCTATTGCACCTGTCACTTCCAAGGCGGTTCCCTCTGTTTTAGCTTCTTCTGTTTGCTGGTCTCTTCAGTGTCTAATTTCCACCCTAACACAAGGGGACGGTGGTGGACACTTTTTAGGCTCACCAGTTCATTCATGCTGTGGGGAGGGAGGGACACTGCAAACAAATAACACTGGCGTGTGCTCGCAGTGACTCAGCCACACTGGGTTTGCCCCCGCTCACGCGTGTGCACTTTCCCTTGCTACACTGCTTAGGCTCTAGGTTGCTCTGCCAGGGACTGTCTGAGGCCGGCCCTGGGTTGTATGCACTTCCCAGGTCTAAGCCGCTCAGGTTAAGGTACTCGGGTAGTCCTCAGAGGCGTAGATGCAGTTGGGCCTGCGTTTTATGCCCTTCCCAGGTCCGAGCAGCTCAGGTGACCAGGTATTTGGCAAGCGTGGTCGCTGTGACTTATCACCTCCCCTGTCCCTGCCACTTGGTTTTCTGGGTGTACAACCGGTGCACCTTCTCAGGCGGATGTTGACAGTCCAGAATCCCAAGAAGTCTTGGTTAGCAACAAAGCCTGCTTGCAGTTTGGTAGATAATGCCTCTCTGGGGCCGCGATTGCCCCCTTCTGTCTCTGGCTGCCATTGCCTGCCTGTCACTGGAGGGGGATAGGCCGGTCTGCAACTGGCTAGCTCTGCTCAGTCCTTTGTTCTGTGAGCAGGCCTGATGGTGTGTTAGGTTAGGGCTTTTCACGTAGCTCTAGTCAGTCCTTTGTTCTGTAAGCGGGCCTGGTGGTGTCATAGGTTAGGGCTTTTCGCATGGTAGCTATCCCACAGTCTGGTTTGCTGGCCCAAGTTAGTTACCTCAGATTGCCCTCGGGGCATTCAGGCCCGGTCCTTACTCTAAGAGATGCAGCCTGCGCCTCCCTGCCCAGCCCCTGCATGCTAGTGGCAGATGCAGGTGTCTGCACTGCTTCTTAGCTGAGGGAGTTACTGTTGTGCACGTGCTCTGCGGGTGGTTTAATGATTTATTTATTTTTCCTCCCAGTTATGTTGCCCTCTGTGGTTCCAAGGCTCACAACACACTTGCCAGTGAAAGTGTTTTCTAGCTTTTGGAAACTTCTCTCTTTTAAGACTCCCTTCCTGAGACAGAGTTCCGTCCCTACCTCTTTTCTCTCTCTTTTTATCTTTTATATTTTTTCCTACCTCCTTTCGAAGACAATGGGCTGCTTTTCTGGCTGCCTGATGTCCTCTGCCGGCATTCAGAGTTGTTTTGTGGAATTTACTCAGCGTTCAAATATTCTTTTGATGAATTTGTAGGAGAGAAAGTGGTCTCCCCGTCGTATTCCTCCACCATCTTCCAAGCTTTCAAAATAGTTTCATGTCTTTGTTCATTTCTAGAAGACTAAATTGCTAAGGTGAGATAATTAGAGTATCCAATTACCTTGGTATTCTAATCATGTAGGGAATTATATCACCTGAGAACTAATTAAATACCCACAATGATGACTTTCTTTTTCAATGAACTTTAAAAAAATTAAAAACACTGTAAAAAATAAGTATGAAGTACAATGTCGCCTGCACTGCCTGGAAGTCTCTCTGACTGGCTGTTGTGTGCCAGATGGTCCCTGGGCTTGTGGACAGTGAGACTGGGGCAGGAAAGGCTTGAAGGAGGCAAGAACGCCCGGCAGGCTGGCCCAAACCCATCGCCCCTTCCTGCACGTCCCGTCTCCTTTCCGTGAGCCAGCATGGACTGTCCCAGGCAGGCTTGCAGCACCCGGTCCAGATGAAGAGGTGCCTGGGAAAGGGAGAATGAAGCTGGCGACGAGCCAGGAGTGGTGAGCAGGGGTGTCACTGATCTTGATGTTGACTTTGCAGAGCACAGGGACTCAGAGCTGTTTGGGAAGTTTTAAACTTAGAGGACAGAGAAGGCAATGGCACCCCACTCCAGTACTCTTGCCTGGAAAATCCCATGGATGGAGAAGTCTGGTGGGCTCCAGTCCACGGGGTCGCTAAGAGTCGAACACGACTGAATGACTTCCCTTTCACTTTTCACTTTCATGCATTGGAGAAGGAAATGGCAACCCACTCCAGTGTTTTTGCCTGGAGAATATCAGGGACGGGTAAGCCTGGTGGGCTGCTGTCTCTGGGATCATACAGAGTCGGACACGACTGAATCGACTTAGCAGCAGCAGCAGCAAACTTAGAGGAAAATGAGTCTCTTGGGACCTTTGTATCGTCTGATACAGACCTCAGATCAGATCAGATCAGTCGCTCAGTCGTGTCCGACTCTTTGCGACCCCATGAACCGCAGCACGCCAGGCCTACCTGTCCATCACCAGCTCCCGGAGGTCACCCAGATTCACACCCATCAAGTCAGTGATGCCATCCAGCCATCTCATCCTCTGTCGTCCCCTTCTCCTCCTGCCCTCAATCCTTCCCAGCATCAGAGTCTTCTCCAATGAGTCAACTTTTCGCATGAGGTGGCCAAAATACTGGAGTTTCCGCTTTAGCATCATTCCTTCCAAAGAAATTCCAGGATTGATCTCCTTCAGAATGGACTGGTTGGATCTCCTTGCAGTCCTAGGGACTCTCAAGAGTCTTCTCCAACACCACAGTTCAAAAGCATCAATTCTTCAGCGCTCAGCCTTCTTCACAGTCCAACTCTCACATCCATACATGACCACAGGAAAGACCATAGCCTTGACTAGGCGAACCTTTGTTGGTAAAGTAATGTCTCTGCTTTTGAATATGCTATCTAGGTTGGTCATAACTTTCCTTCCAAGGAGTAAGCGTCTTTTAATTTCATGGCTGCAGTCACTATCTGCAGTGATTTTGGAGCCCAGAAAAACAAAGTCTGACACTGTTTCCACTGTTTCCCCATCTATTTCCCATGTAGTGATGGGACCAGATGCCATGATCTTCATTTTCTGAATGTTGAGCTTTAAGCCAACCTTTTCACTCTCCACTTTAACTTTCATCAAGAGGCTTTTTATGGGAAAGACTAGGGATCTCTTCAAGAAAATCAGAGATACCAAAGGAACATTTCATGCAAAGATGGGCTCGATAAAGGACAGAGATGGTGTGGACCTAACAGAAGCAGAAGATATTAAGAAGAGGTGGCAGGAATACACAGAAGAACTGTACAAAAAAGAGCTTCAAGACCCAGATAATCATGATGATGTGATCACTGACCTAGAGCCAGACATCTTGGAATGTGAAGTCAAATGGGCCTTAGAAAGCATCACTACGAACAAAGCTAGTGGAGGTGATGGAATTCCAGTGGAGCTATTCCAAGTCCTGAAAGATGATCCTGTGAAAGTGCTGCACTCAATATGCCAGCAAATCTGGAAAACTCAGCAGTGGCCACAAGATGGGAAAAGGTCAGTTTTCATCCCAATCCCAAAGAAAGGCAATGCCAAAGAATGCTCAAACTACCGCACAATTGCACTCATCTCACACGCTAGTAAAGTAATGCTCAAAATTCTCCAGGCCAGGCTTCAGCAATATGTGAACCGTGAACTTCCTGATGTTCAAGCTGGATTTAGAAAAGGCAGAAGAACCAGAGATCAAATTGCCAACATCTGCTGGATCATGGAAAAAGCAAGAGAGTTCCAGAAAAACATCTATTTCTGCTTTATTGACTATGCCAAAGCCTTTGACTGTGTAGATCACAATAAACTATGGAAAATTCTGAAAGAGATGGGAATACCAGACCACCTGATCTGCCTCTTGAGAAATCTGTATGCAGGTCAGGAAGCAACAGTCAGAACTGGTCATGGAACAACAGACTGGTTCCAAATAGGAAAAGGAGTACATCAAGGCTGTATATTGTCACCATGTTTATTTAACTTATATGCAGAGTACATCATGAGAAATGCTGGACTGGAAGAAACACAAGTTGGAATCAAGATTGCTGGGAGATACAGACCTAAAGAAAGGGTATTCCGTGGAACTTTAGTCTTTTTTCATTTAATTTTACTAAGTTCTTATTATGCACTGGGCACCGTTCTAGGTGCTTGAGATACAGCAGTGAAAAATTCTTTAAGGAAGGTAAATCTTAGTGGGAGAAGATAAACAATAAACAGAATACAGGTGTAAACTATATAAAAAGAAAATTTCTGTGGAAGAACCTAGAGTTGGGGAAGAGGACAGGAAGTGCTGGGAGCCTGAGTTAATGTTTAAACAGGGTAAGCCATGAAGACTTCACGGGAGAGGAGATCACAGCCTTGGAAGAGGGCAGGGAGAGAGCCCGTGGTATAGACACCCGGGGAAGAACATTCCAGGGGCAAGGACTGAGCACGCCAGCCCGAGGAAGAGCATACTGGCCCACAAGGAGGCGGCTGGCAGGCATGTAACTGCAGGGGACAGGGGGCCTGAGGCCCCAGAGCCGCCCTCCCTGTGGTGGAACACCTCCCAAGCAGCGGGCATGGGGCTGCTGGCTGTGGGGTGCTGTGAGACACCCTGGTGATTGTGTCTGAGGTTCAGAAGCCAGGGTGTGGCTGCTGGTACCAGTGTGTAGGTGCTACTTAAAGTCATGAGACTGTCCAGCATCCCTCAAGCAGAAAAGGAAGTGATCCCACTGACACCCAGGCAGCATCGCCTTCAGGAGGCCAGGGAGAAGAGGAGACCTCGTTACCATTCAAACGGTCGAAGAGTAGACACTCCACATGGCAGAGCTAGGAATGAATAGCTGTGTGAGGCACCAATCTGGGGCTCAGTGCACAAATCCATGTTTTAACACCTAGAGCTGTCAGCAGCTAAGGGGCTCATACAAGCAGCCACCCTTCTCGCGTGGGAGATGGTCCCAGACCTGTCTGTGCGTCCCGCAGGGTCAGCGCCATTGACAGGGACAGAGGGGAGAGCCCTGCACACGTCCTCGTCACCCGTACGGTATTAAGTGGTATTCCCACAGAATCCCTGTATGCATTCTGCATTTGTCAACTAAGTTGTGAAATTAGCACTTAACCAAGTATGTTTTGACCTAAGGTGGCTGATAAAATGGAGTCTAAAGAGACTGTCGCCAGTGTTACCCCCTCGCTTCTCCTGCTCCCTTTAGTTTAGAGACAGTCTTTTTAAAATACATTTATGTGTAGTTGGAGGACAGTTGCTTTACAGTGTTGCTTTGGTTTCTGCCGCGCATCAGCGTGCAGGGGCCGTGGGTGTGCAGGGTCCCCACCCACCCCGGGTTCTCGCGGAGGCCGCAGCAGGGCCCCTCCGGCTCTGTTTACCTGGCGGCGTGTACGTTCCCGTGCTCCTGTCCCCTTTCATCCCACCTTCTCCCGCCCCTCTCTGCGTCCGTGGGTCTGGTCTCTGTGTCCGCCTTACAGACAATCTTCTAATGTACTAGAAATCCTTAACTTCTTGTCTCAGTATCGCAAATCATTCTCCGTGCCCTCTTCCTTATAATTGTGAGAGACCACTTCAGGAAAGAACCAGCGGCGCCCGCGAATCGCCTGCTGTGAGGATTCAGCTCTATTATTGCCTAAATGAGGGTGGAGCGACGCGAGGAGAGGGGTCGAGAGCTGACTGATGCGAGTGGGTAGGAGACGCGCTTGAAATGCGCCATGTGGTCCCTCAACACCCATAGGATGCTCCGTTAGAGTGTTTGCTACAGAAAGGATAAGCATGAAATAAACAGTAAACATTTCAAAAAGAATTATTGCTGATAACTATCAGTGAGGTGTATAGTTCCTTTAGAGAAAAGCACAGTATTTGCCAGTGTAACACGGGACAGTTTGAACACTAAATCCATCACTTTATATCTCTATCTCTGCTTCTTATATAATGTTACTATTAGGATGAGATAACTAGTTATATGGTGTATTTATTTATACTCTGCCTTTTCCCACAAAAATGGAAAGATGGCTTTTCAACAGTTGACACTCCTTTGCTATCCCTCAGCCAGCATCCATCACAGTTTTAAAGTGACCAGGAGATTCAGTATGATTAAGATTTGGAACAAATAGTGATTACTCCAAGATGGGAGAACTCAAAGGGAATCATAGAAAAGTGACTTTCATAGAAATGAAACTTTCACAGGGTGATAAAAATGTTGTGTTTCTTTTGTCTGCTTCTGAAAGCACTAGGTGTTCTAGGATATTTGATTTTCTCTTCAGGGTATCATTTCAAAAAAAAAAAAAGTGAACTGAGAAAAATAAACAGGCTCTTTCTTCATCCATTTATAAGATTTATACAAAAGAAATCTCATGATTCATGTGACAAGGAAGACTTCTTTAACAGCTGAAATGAAGAACAGTGAAAGTGGTAGTGACTGATGTTTGGCGTGTAAAAAAGACAAGGAAAATAGAACGGATGCATTAGAACATAAAGAGCCTGTCACGTTCCAAAACATCCTTCAGACGTTTTTTTCTTGCTCTACACTAGCAAGTGGTAAATAACTGAAGTGTCCGAGGCCCCGAACGCCCCCTTGCTTGTTCTCAGCCTTCCGCAGCAAGGCGTGTTTAGAAGTGACAGTGATCCGAGGTTCACTGCAGTAAACTGCATGGCTGCTTCTGGCCAGAGGCAGTCCCCCCACCCCCAGCCCCAGAAGCCTTTCAGCTGTGTCACAGTCCAATCCGGTCCATACCTTTATAATAGCATTCAGCATACTGCACTCAGACATTACCTGTCTTCTCTATTGTCAAAGCAAAAACTGCCCTTGACCAAGTTGAAAAGGTTGTTCCTGATTCTTGCTAAACGTATGTGACCCTGTAACAGAGGACCACACACGGTACTGATGCTCAGAAAAGCCTGCCGTGGGCACCGTTGGAGCTGGTAAGCTCTGTGAGCCTGTAGGAGGCGCCCTGGAGGCACCTCCTGGAGTCCTCCTGGCCAAGCTGGGACGCGGGAAGGAGCAGAGTCGGTCCAAACAGGCTCTCCTGCTTCTGGCAGATAAACCCTCTCCCTCCTGCTGCTCAATCCCCAGAGGCAGTGCTTAGAGGAGTTTCTAGGTGCTGAGGGTGCCGTGGATTTCTGTGGCCCAGGAGTCTCTGAATTCAAGATCAGCCTCTGCACTGCGAGCCCCACTGTGTCTGTCTGCCCGCTGTACTTTTATAAAGTCAGATTCGGGATTTAAGGTGAAAATAAATCTTTTCTATTTTTTAACTGAGTATAATTGATGGACAGTATTGCATTAGTTTCAGGTGTACAACATGGTGATTCAAAATTTTTATACATTATACTCCATTTATAGTTATTTGAAAATATTGGCTGTATTTCCTATATGTTTTAAATGGTTAAAATGAAAATGTAGGGGAGAATTGAAACACAAATGAGCAACAACAACAAAGCTCTGATGAAGTGGAACCCGCAGTGGCCTTGACCTGCTTGCGGGCGCCCAGGGGCCCCCGCCCTGCACGGGGAGCCGCACCCGTGCTGACCCCTCCCTTCCTGAGTTCCGGCTCCTCCCTGAGCGGTCTCATAGCCTTTGCTTTTTTCAGGGAGCCCTCTTCTCTGTTTCCTCAGCCACTACCTCTCCCCCTTTGCCTGGTTAACTTCTCTAGATCTTCCACATCTGTTTAAACTTAACTTTCTCTGAATACCTTTCTTGATCTTTCTGACCAGGTCAAGCCTGTGTTACAGACACTCTCCCTCCAAGCACTTCCGGTTACCACTCTCTGTTTCTTCCTGTGGTTTTCTCTGTGGTAGTGGACACTTGTTCTCTGTAACGCCCCGTCATTCCCCAGCACCACCCACAACACTGTCACACAGCATGTGCTTACAACGCAGTTCATCATCAGTTGAATGAGTGAGTAAAGAAACCTGTTGATTTCCTTTGCCTAGTCTCCCTTGGATTGGGCTTTCTCAAAGACAGTTAACAGTTTTCAAACAGTTAACAGTTTGAAAAAGTCTTCCAATAAAGAATGCCACTCTGTGGTTTTAACTTGGTAGGTCGGAAGCGATTATGCTCATCTAGGGCACCAACAAAATGAAGGTTCAACAAAATGAAGGTTCAGTCAGTTCAGTTCAGTTCAGTCCTCAGTCGCGTCCGACTCTTTGTGACCATCACCAACTCGCGGAGTTTACCCAAACTCATGTCCATTGAGTTGGTGATGCTATCCAACCGTCTCATCCTCTGTCATCCCTTTCTCCTCCTGCCTTCTATCATTCCCAGCATCAAGGTCTTTTCAAATGAAGATTCAAATGAGCTCTTCGCATCAGGTAGCCAAAGGATTGGAGTTTCCGCTTCAACATCAGTCCTTCCAATGGATATTCAGGACTGATTTCCTTTAGGATGGACTGGTTGGATCTCCTTGCAATCCAAGGGACTCGCAAGAGTCTTCTCCAACACCATAGTTCAAAAGCATCAATTCTTTGGCGCTCAGCTTTCTTTATAGTCCAACTCTCACATCCATACATGACTACTGGAAAAACCATAGCTTTGACTAGACAGACCTTTGTTGGCAAAGTGATGTCTCTGCTTTTTAATACACTGTGTAGGTTTGTCATAGCTTTTCTTCCAAGGAGCAAATATCTTTCAATTTCATGGCTACAGTCACCATCTGCAGTGATTTTGGAGCCAAAAGAAAAAAGGTACAGTCAGTCATTCAGAATTTCCCTCTATTTTTCTCTTAGGGCTTTAGGAGAAGGAAAACCTAGCATCAGTCAAATGTCACAGGCTATACCTAATCTTGCTTATTTTAGAACCATTTCAAGTGATTTTATTTACTAAATTACAGTGATTTTATTTACTAAAATGAATTCATTCCAATCTTTATATGTACCTTCAATCTCTAGATATTAGACTGTCAGGTGTCCTGGGAGTTCTGTAGCATTTAGTGTTTAATGAGCAATAACATGAATGATGGTAACTTTAGGAAGTAGCATAAAACTTGACTCTACTTAGAAGACAGCCAGGAAAATCAATGAAAAATTCTAAATCATTTAAAATACATGTAAAAAAAAAAAAAACAAATCTGTAGTACACCTTGAATGTTTTTATTCCCCTGCCCCTGCATTTTGCTTGTTTATTTGTTTGTTTATTTTGGCAATGAGATAAAATATATGAAGGACTTCCAGGAGTGTCTGTATGAATAGCATTAAAAGGTGGACTGGCTGATACCTTTTCTTGAACTGAATTGGAAGTAGTCAACTATTTGACTCATAAGAAAATCATAAATATGTAGAATTACCCTCCAGGACATGTGATACGTAGGAGACTTGAAACACTGATGTGCCAGAGACTGAAATTTATTCTAGAAAAGCTTTTGGTGCTTGGAAAGGGTTCACATAGATTACAAGAATGTGTTCTGCTGGCTCTGAAGTCACAGTCCTATTAACTAGTGATCAAAAATATTTAAAGGTTACTGTGTATTAATATCTAATTGTGTCTAGGTATTTAGGTTGATTTCATCCAAATTTTATATTATGATAGTGAATATAATAAATCCATTTTAAAATTTCTTTTTAAGAGAAATTTATTATGGAGGACAAACACATTCTGTATTCCTTTTGTCTCAGTCAACCTCACGTGGGAAGTCTAGCTTTTCATCCCACCAGTTTACTTATCTTGCAGCATAATGCTTTACAAGGGAATAAATTGCCTCCGGGAAGTAAGGTTGCACCCAGTGCTGGGAAGGGAGGTCAAATATTGCCACATCAGGTAAAACCAACTAAACCCTGTAACATGGTTTCAAAAAGGACTTTGTTTCATAGTATTCGCTTCCTTTGGGTTCCTTGACTTGGGAGCTACAAGGATCAAAGTCAGGGAAAGCCCTGGACCTTAAAGACAGCCCACTGGCCTCCGCAGGTGCCTCTGCACGCGAGGGCTGGGCGTGGACCCCCCCGGAGCTGGGGATGGGTGCCCTCGAGCGGCAGGCGCAGAGGATCTGCGGGGGGTGGGGGGGGGGGGGGGTGGATCCTGCAGCAGGTGCACAGGGGGAGCACCCGTCTTCTTTTCTTGCCTGGACTCTCAACAACTCTTCCTTGGATGACAGCCTATGAAACCCAGATGAAACCTGGAAATTAGCTGGTGCAATTCATTTACTAGAGGTAAAAACCAAGACCCAGAAAATATGAGACTCTCAGCATCTCATGTGTATGTTTAAATGTCAGTATGGGGTTGATGATGCTTCCCTGGTGTGGGACTTGGCCTGGGGAGGAGGGTACGTGGCTCTGACTGTGCCAGATGTGCTCGCCTTCAGCCCCCGGCGGAGGTGGCCCTTCTGAAAGCTGCAGCCTCACCTCAGCCTCCTCCGCCCGACGCTGAGCAAGGCGTTTGCAAGTGGGAGGTCTGTGCAGAGGCCCCTGGGCCCAAGAGAGGCCGCCTGTGGGGTCCAGATGGCTCGGGGGATGCGCACGAGCCTGGCAGAGAGGGTGGTACTGGCTTTGAGCGCGCATTTTTCTTAATTATGTTAATTAAGTCTTGAAAGGAAATTGTTCTAGGAATAGATGCCCGTGGAGCCCAGATCCCGCTCCTCAAAGGATGCGTCCCACTGAAGTGTCGTGCGGAGCACGAGAACGCAGGCTCATTCCACAGACCCTTCACTTCCTGCGTCTTATGTGACAGTTTGTACAGGAGGGAGGGTATCCTGAGAGAAGAAAACAGAGCGGGAAGACGTCAGAGGGAAGCTTCCTTCAGAGGCTCCCCTTGGCGTGTCCTCCAGTCCTGACATCCCCAGGCCGCGCGGACGCGGCTCCGGCTCCCCCGCTCCCCAGCCCCGAGGGAAGGGGTGCGGAGCCGTGACCCAGGGCCGCCGTCGGGGAGCACTCAGCCCTCCGCACTCCGCTTCCTCCCCGGGGGGGCCCCCGCGGACCGCAGCACGTCTGTTCAGAATAGAAAAGGGCTGCTCTGGGTAGACCTGCACCCTGCTTCGGCACAGAGAGCAGAGCTCTCACTTCGTTTCGCCGTTATTAGTGGGGTCAGCAAACACCACCTCCAGGCCTCAGGGCAAGCCGTTGACCCAGTCAGCCTCTGTTTCACAGCTGGGTCTACGCTGTGGGCTGCTGTGGGGCAGAGAAGACCTGCGTTTCAGGCCAGAGCAGCGGCCTGGCTGCGCGCAGGGAAGCCCTCTCTCCGCCCTTAATCCTGAGGGACCGCGGACAGCGGAGCTCTGTGGCGCGGGTGCGTCTCAGCGCCGAGAACTAGGCCGGCTCTTGTCCGCCCTCCAGCGCTGAACTGTCCAGCCCTCTCGCCATCCGCCCTGCCCCTGCCCTACACGCAGTCAGAAACACGCTCACGGAGACCTCAGGCCTCAGGCGGCCTGACTGTGCCTCTTACCTCTTCCTATGCTGAACTTTGATTTCTTTCTTTTCTGTGTACAAAGCTCCCTTTGTAGTACAGATATAGGTATCTGATTTGAAAAGTATCATGATGTTCTGATGTAGAATATTAAAGTAAGTTTATTTTTATGTACCCCAAACACAGAGAGACTATAATCTTTTCCACTAAAATTGTCATAAAAATTTGTAGCCTCATATTTTGGTTTGAGGAGAGAAGATTGGTTCTAAACCTGTTCTGAAGTTTCTGTTGATGAACTCATTTCTTCTCCATTGCTTGTTACTAAAATGTGAATACTGAATTTAAACTCTAATACAGTTTTCACTCTTTCTGCAGCACCTGAAATCCTTAGAGGCTGTGCCTATGGACCCGAGGTGGACATGTGGTCTGTGGGGATAATCACCTATATTTTGTAAGTGAATAGAATCGATCTCTAAGCACACTGTCTTCTAGTTACTTATGTGTGCATGCATGCCAAGTTGCTCAGGCCTATCCAACTCTTTTGGACCCCATGGACTGTAGCCCACCAGGCTCCTCTGTCCCTGGGATTCTCCAGGCAAGAACACTGGAGTGGGTTGCCATGCCCTCCTCCAGGGAATCTTTCCAACCCGGGAATCAAATCCGTGTCTCTTATGTCTCCTGCTTTGGCAGGCAGTTTCTTTACCACTAGCATCACCTGGGAAGCCCAAGTACTTACAGTCCTCATAAAAAAAGCAAGATTCCTTTTAACTTTTTGTGGTTCTCTATGATGTGCTAAGAGTAGTTAATGAAAGAATTTTAGGAAAACAAGCATCATGTTTTGTAGTTTGCTTGGGGCAAGAACTTCTGTCTAGGGCTTCTCTGTGTCTTATTGTACTATGCAGTGTATCACAGACTGGGGAACAATTCATCATTTGATGGTAGTAATGAGCATGAAACCACCTATTAAACTTGCTCTTGTTTTACTTATGTGCATGTCATCCAAATGATAAGAGTATTATTCCTTTTTAAGGGACAAATTGTTCTTTAACCTCTGAAGCAATCCCAAACCTATATATGTCTTATCAGGAATGTTTTAAAGGCATTTTGGCTATCAGTTTTATTTCCTATATGTCTTCTCAAGGACCTTTAGTATAGTACCCTGAACTCAGAGAGAACCTCTCTCTGGTAGAAAAAAGGCAGGGGGCTAAATCTTTCACTCTCTGGTATCTCCAGCTCCATTTCTAAGCTCCTGTCCACTAATAAACAATGGGTTTCAGTCTGCCAAAGAGGTGATGGAACTGCAGACAAATATGAAGGAAATAGTCTAGAGTGATGGGAGAGTGTCTGGAGAGTAAGGTTGCCTGCAGAACAGCTGCAAAAGCAAACCTCACTGAGCTCCAAAGCTTAAATCAAAGCAAGTGGACTTGGCTGTCAGTTGGAGGATACTGGACAGAGGAGCCTGGCTACAGTCCACTCGAGTCGGACACGACTGAGCAACCTCACTCTCACTCTCACTCTCACTGTAGAGGGCACTGCAGACTTCATTGTGCGTGTGCCTTGTGCACTCTTGTGTCCGACCCTCAGCGACCCCATGGATTGCAGCCCACC
Source organism: Tragelaphus eurycerus (assembly GCA_935064755.1). NCBI lineage: Eukaryota > Metazoa > Chordata > Mammalia > Artiodactyla > Bovidae > Tragelaphus > Tragelaphus eurycerus. Next base: position 14,533,631 of record CAKXYN010000066.1, read on the forward strand.
AGGCTCCTCTGTCTGTGGGGTTCTCTGGGCAAGAATACTGGAGTGAGTTGCCCTTTCCTTCTCCAGGGGATCTTCCCGACCCAGGGATCGAACCCACATGTCTTGCGTCTCCTGCATTGACAGGTGGATTCTTTACCTTCCACCTGGGAAGCCCAAGTTAATTGTTGGAACCTGTATTATTCAAATCTGTAAAGAGATTTTGAAGGGTGTGGAAGAAAGTGAATTAGGCAGCTCAGGCTCTATAACAACACAGAGACTGGGTGCTACAGAAACAAAAATGGAGCCCTGGAGTTTTAGAGGTCAAAGGTGCTAGTAGCTCAGGTCCTGGTGAGAGCCGTCTTCCTGGCTGCAGACAGCTGCCCTCTCCCTGTATCCTCCCAAGGCAGGAGGAGGAAGCAGGTTCTGTGGTCCCTCTTCCGTGAGAGCACTGATCTCAGCACGAGGTCCCACTCTCGTGGCCTCATCGAACTCTTAACTGCCAGAGCCCTCATCTCCAGATGCCATCATACAGGGCTCAGGGCCTAACGTCCTGATCGGGGAGAACACAGTTCAGTCCATAGTAGGAAGAGGTTTGGTTTGGTTAATTTAATAGTGATCTTAGGAAGTGCAGTGTCTAGGTAGTATGGGCTAGGAAGAGGGTAACCAGGGTAGACTTCCAAGCAAGTTAGCAAACTCTTGAGTTCACCTGGGTTTGTATGTTGGTCGGTAGCAACCATAAAAAGGTTTAACAAGCACACCATAAAATAGCCATCTGCTATTATGTAATGTCAAAAGATATTTTCAGTGATCACTTCCCTATGTTTCCAAAATGTATTAAAGCTTGAAAAGAATTTAGAGAGCTAGGGAACCATGTTTTTTCTTATGAAAGTGCAAACTTTTAGGTAATTTGTTTTCCATACTTAGTGCTTAATTCATTAGTAATGAATTCATAAGTTCATGTCATAGAATTCCTTCAGCTTATATTTAAGATCACTATTGTGCTGTGGAAGAAGGTTGTCTCCTGAATTGTGTGGGTGACATATTATGCTTAATGATGTTCATTGAAAAACTGAACTACAAATACTGCTTCATATTTGCCCCTAAAATGTAAACATGCCCACCCAAGTAGAGTTTCTTACTGAAATGTGATGAAAGGGGTTGAAGAATTAAGGATATGTGATAACTCAGATTGAGGTAGGAAATTTAATAACATTTGTTCTGGAAACCTGAAATGTGGAATGAATGACACTCCCATGTCACCAACATGGGAAAGTGAAGAGAAAAAAATGTGACTATTGGAGAAGCATCTTATTACAACCCTGAAAATAATTTAAAAATCTATCAGGTTTCTTTCCCATAGTTCACTTAAGCCCATTAGTTGAAAGTTGCTGGCTGAGTAAGTGGTAGCAGCTAACGGTGCCGCTCACAGCTAATATCCTTTAGTTCTGATCGGACTTCTGTCAGCCCCTGAGACTGGGGACTTTTTATTTAATCTGTAGTCCATTAATGATTGATGAAGTCTACTAGGCAAGGCTCACTGGACCATTTTCTACAGTGGATTGTGCTGTTGGGTTTATGTACCTCCTTTATTATTAAAAGTTCTACCCAGGTATTTTGTGCTATGACCGTGCTCTTTCTAAGGATGACAGAAGCTTGGACATGAAGGCCATTCTGTTGTTTCCCAGAAGAATTCTGCTCCTTCTACCTTCTAAACCTAAGCCCTTTATCCCTACAGACAAAAGCAACTACTGTGGTTTTCAGGTCAGAATCAGATAACATCGGAGATTCACACTCTCGCCTTCAGCTTTCAGCGCTGCGTCCTGTCCCGAGGCTCGTGGCTCGAGCGCCCTGCTCACACGCCCCTCTCGGCTTCGGCGGGCTCCTGGGCCGGCCCGGCAGCGTCGGGTTCTTCACTGCGCTCCGAGCGCGCTCGCCTGCTGCTCCGTGTCTGCGCCTCCCGGCCCCTCCCTTCAGGCTATTGACCGAACCTGCTTACCCCGTCTCGGCGCACAGGTTTGCCGACGTGTCCAGGATGACAGGAAGGCGTCTGAGTGCCCCACTTGCAGAGCGGTCATTTTCCCCTCTAAATTCCGGAAGACGGAACGTGCGAGTTTCCTCAACTAAGCCTGGACGGTTGGCGGCTTTCCCCGGACTCGCGGGCAGCGGCCCTGTCTGATGGAGGATGCCGGGCTGCAGGCGCGGTGTGGCCGTGTGCCCCCTCCTCTGCTGCAGCCGCGTCTTCCTTGGGGGCCCCCAGTGGGTGGTCGTGTCTGATGGAGGCGGCCGCCGGGCGAAATGTGCCGTGTGCCCTTCTCTGCCGGAGCCGCGTCTCCCCGGGGGCCCCACAGTGCACGGGGGGCTTCCAGCCCAGCCTCGGTGCTCCTGAGCCTCAGCTTTCCCGGCTGGCTCTGCAGTATTTGAAAGAAACCAGGACTGTCGAGCAGGATGGTCCCTGAGCCAAAGAGCAAGAGAAACTGCTTCCTCTTAAACACCTGCTGCGTCCACATCTGCTGGACTGTTTCACGCTTTGCAGCAGCCGGGCCAGTTTGATGGAAGGACTTGGGAAAATGTTTCTTACTGTGTTCATTCTTTTTCCTTCATTCTTTGTCACGTAAAACACACGCTCTGGCAAGGACTTTTTTTTTTTTTTTTTTTACAGTTCCCTTTTGGTCTTTAGTGATTTAGAACCTCCCCCGACCTGTAAGCATTAGAGGCTTGGTGGTCCCACCAGCAGCTCACTTTTCCTGTCTCTTTTTTATGCCAAGAGTGGTTCTGTTTCTTTCCTCTCACATTTTTATGTGACCGTGCTGGAAGGTGACAGTGATCACGGTGAGATGTCTTTGCGATGTGCAGAAGCGAGGCTCACGTGCCTGGCAGCTCTCCTCTGGGCTGCGTCCCCACTGCCGTCAGTTCATAAGGTCGTTCCCCGCAGCCCTGTAACAGGCTCCGGTCTGTGTTCACTCTGAGACCCAAACTGGAGTGGGATGGAAACCCAATACTTTTTTAATCTCTGTGGAAGAATTCAGTGAAAAGGACTGAACAAAAATGACTAACAACTCTTCTTTGCACCTTTTAACCTTTTTATTCTCAAAATCCTAACTTTTCCATTTTATGATGAATTGGAACACCAATCTGTCCTCTCAATTCCTGGTGGAAAAAAAACACGTGGAAATAGCACTATAGCATAATGCTTGTAATAGTGTTAGCTATTATAATATTATTGTTGCTTTGTATCGTAATTATTAATATGATTATAACTTTTTGTAGAAATCTTAAATTGATTTTGTATCTATTTTTACTTCCCTGAAGACATGATTGCATATTTATATAATCATAAATGAATTATAACAAAGTAATTACACACTTAAGCTTAGCAGATGTACATTCATCACAGGAAGCTGTGAAAAAGGACAGTATTGAATTTCTGCAAAAAATTGGTGACGTACACTGAGGCTTTTAAAGGCCTTTTATCTTGTATCTTTTGTCCTAGACTTTGTGGATTTGAACCATTCTATGATGAGAGAGGTGATCAATTCATGTTCAGGAGAATTCTGAATTGTGAATATTACTTTATCTCCCCCTGGTGGGATGAAGTATCTCTGAATGCCAAGGATTTGGTAAGTGTGACTGAAACAAAAGGAAATAAAATGCCTTATGTTCATTTTTTTAAGTAATTAATGGGCAGTGCCATTTAAAAAATTAATCCCATTTAGTAGCTTATTTCTTAATGCACACATTTTCCTTATAGATAATGGAAAAAAGATATGTTTGATTCATCTCTGCTGCTGCTACTAAGTCACTTCAGTCATGTCTGACTCTGTCCAACCCCGGAGACGGCAGCCCACCAGGCTCCCCCGTCCCTGGGACTCTCCAGGCAAGAACACTGGAGTGGGTTGCCATTTCCTTCTCCAATGCATGAAAGTGAAAAGTGAAAGTGAACCCGCTCAGTCGTATCGGACTCTTAGCGACCCCATGGACTGCAGCCCACCAGGCTCCTCCATCCATGGGATTTTCCAGGCGAGAGTACTGGAGTGGGTTGCCATTGCCTTCTCTAGCTGAATTAGCACAAATTACAAATTACTGCTTGTTAATTAATGAGTTTTTATCATCTAGTCAGTGTAATATAGAACCTGTAAGCTATGAAGCTATGAAGACAGCTGTGCTGGGTGACTCCAAACATAATATACACAGATGAATTCTTTTTTAAAATGGCTTGCTATCACTTAGATTAGTTACACTTTGAATAAAGCAACATTATTTCTTCAAGTGTTCAAACTTATTAAAATATTCTGATGGTAACACAAGTCCTATCCCGAATGACTACCATACATGAGTCACACTGCGTTTTGTTGTTTTTTTTGTTTGTTTCACTGACTTTTCACCTCCGGTAATAGTGGAGTTTATCTGCATTCAGGACAGGTGGGGTGCTGGCCTATCCTCTGGGGCGCTGGCCCACTGGTTCTAAAATAAAGAAGATACTGGGGTGCCATTGAAGCTTTTACCATCAGTTCTTTAGAACTGTCGTCCTCAATCTTTTTGGCACCAGGGACCAAATTTATGGAAGACAATTTCCATGGACTGGGGATAGGGAGGCTAGTTTCAGAATGATTTAAGCAGATAACATTTATTTTGCACTTAGTAGCATATTCAAAAGCAGAGACATTACTTTACCAACAAAGGTTCGCCTAGTCAAGGCTATGGTCTTTCCTGTGGTCATGTATGGATGTGAGAGCTGGACTGTGAAGAAGGCTGAGCGCCGAAGAATTGATGCTTTTGAACTGTGGTGTTGGAGAAGACTCTTGAGAGTCCCTTGGACTGCAAGAAGATCCAACCAGTCCATTCTGAAGGAGATCAATCCTGGAATTTCTTTGGAAGGAATGATGCTAAAGCTGAAACTCCAGTATTTTGGCCACCTCATGCGAAGAGTTGACTCATTGGAGGAGACTCTGATGCTGGGAGGGATTGAGGGCAGGAGGAGAAGGGGACGACAGAGGATGAGATGGCTGGATGGCATCACTGACTCGATGGATGCGAGTCTGAGTGACCTTCGGGAGCTGGTGATGGACAGGGAGGCCTGGCGTGCTGCGGTTCATGGGGTCGCAAAGAGTCGGACACGACTGAGCGACTGATCTGATCTGATCTCTGATCTGATTAGATTATTTCTAATCTAATACTGCCGCTGATAAGATAGGAAGTACCAGTTCACAGCCCGGAGGTTGGGGAGCCCTGTTCTAGAGAGAAACCACACAGAAATGATGAAAAATTGACTTCTGAATCATAGAAGGTTAGATCTCCAAGGATCTCAGGACTCATTTAATCTTCCTTGAATTTTAAGGATGAGTTTGCTCAAGCGCAGAGAAGTGATGCACAGCTTCCCAGCAGAAAGGCATTGCTCGAAAGGAAGGGTCCAGATTTCCGGACCCCTTCTCCAGGGCTCTTTTCCCACCTTACCATCTGTGTGCTGTGAAAACAGGTTTCCTAAGGTCATGACCTTTCCAGCACGGTCTGAAGAGAGGCAGCCTGTGCGATGCGAAGATAGCGCCACCTCCCCCTGGCTCCCCCCTCTGCTGAGCGTCTCCAAGTCCGCCTGTCTGTCTGCTTCACCGAGACGCCCTGGGCCAAGCCCCGCCCTCCCTCCTCCCAGTCCGTGGCCGCGGCGTCTCTCCTGCTCTCCCTGCCTCTTCCTGCGCCTTTGCAGTACGCGCCCTGCGTGAGACCGGGGGCGGCCTCACTGGGGACTGGGGTCCCCTCTGCTCCGCGGCGCATGGACCCTCGTCCCGGCGGCATGACTCTGGGTGCTCTGTGCTGTCCCTTCATCCTCCCTGCTCCTTCCTCTCTACCACACACAGACACACACACACACACACACAAGAGACACACACGCAGACCGCTGTCCTCAGTGCACGGACCGCTGTCCTCAGTGCACGGACCCCTGTCCTGGTAGCATGACTCTGGGTGCTCTGTGTTGTCCATTCACACACATACACACAGACACACATACAGATACACATACACAGACACAAAGAGACACACACAGACACACACACACCGACACATACACACACAGAGACACACACAGACACAGACAGACACACATACACACAGACATACAGGGACACACAGACACATACACACACAGACACGTGCACACACAGAGACACAGACAGACACACACAGAGACAGACACACAGAGACAGACACACACAGAGACACACAGACCGCTGTCACACACAGACACAGACACACAGATACACAGACACATACACACACTGACACATATACATACAGACACACAGACACAGAGACACACACACAGAGACACACAGATACAGACACAGACACACATACAGACACACACACACAGACACAGATACACACACAGACACACACACACACAGACAGATACACAGACACACAGGGACACACAGACATGCACACACACACAGACACACGCACACACACAGACACACAGACACACACAGAGACATACACACAGAGACACACACAGAGACACACACAGACACAGACAGACACACACACACAGACACACAGAAACAGATACACAGACACACAGGGACATACAGACATGTGCGCACACACTCAGACACACAGACACAGGCACACACACAGACACAGAGACACAGACACAGACAGACACACATACAGATACACACACACAGAGACAGATACATGCAGACACACAGATACACACACAGACACAGACACCCGCACACACACAGACAGATACATAGACACACAGGGACACACAGACAGACACACACACAGACTGCTGTCCTTGGCATGCAGACCCCTGTCCTGGCGGCATGACTGGGTGCTCTATGCTGTCCCTTCATCCTCCCTGCCCCTTCCTCTCCACCACACACACACAGACACAGACACACACAGACACAGAGACACACACACACAGATACATAGACACACAGGGACACACATGCACACACAGACACACACGCACACACACACACACACAGATGGCTGTCCTCGGCATGCGGACCCCAGTCCCAGCAGTGTGCCTCTCCACGTGCCTGCTGCTCCTCCGTCTGCCCTGTGATGCCCCTTCGTCCTCCTCCTCCTTCCTCTACACACAAACACACACACACACACACAGAGCTCTTTACACAGGTAGCTAATCTTTTTTTAGTATGTTTTAATCGAAGGAAAGCAGCTTCACAGTGTTGTGTGCTCTCTGCTGTGCAGCACACGGATTCGCGTGGGCGCATGTCCCCCTCCCTCGTGAACCACCCCCCCGCCCTTCCAGGGGTCACAGGGGCAGCACAGGTAACTCGTTTTTGAGCCCTGGCTGCCGTGACCTTGTTGAGGAGACCTGGTCTTCGAGGGGCATGCCGTTCTCCTCACAGTCAGTTCATTCCTCCTTCCACTTGATCCTCCGCCCCGGGCTTCCTTTTTCACGATAAGTATCATTTCCATATGCTGTTCTCAGAGGTATTCCTTCATGAAGTTCAGACTATGGGAGAGGATGAAGCAGGTGGGCCCAGATCTTAGTACCATGTGGACGTGAAGTGCATGCTCAGTAAATGTTCGTTGAATGAAACCACCAGTCGGGAAATGGATCAAGGATTCTTAAAAGTCCGACATGCCTGGGTTCAAGTGCCCCGCCCCCACCCCCACCCCCTTTCTAATAGTTGCAGGTTTGACCTTGTGCTAACCTGACTTCTCTGTGCTTTGGTTTTCTTCTCTGGATGGTACTGGTACTTGTCTCTAGGTCTTTGGAAGAACTAAGGGATATGATACATACTAAGTAATGGTCACCAACTAACTCAGTAATAATCCCATTAGTTACCCCTTCTGTTTCTTTTTATCACTGATAAAAGGCTAAATGGACAAGAAGGTTACCTGTGATGTTCCTTCATTCAGCTATACCTCCTGTTGGTTAAAACATTAAATAGCTTCAGAACTAAAGGAATCTTTGAGCCCCTAAATGAAACACTCATTAACAATACCTGCCATCTGTTCTCTCATGGTGCATGGGGAGCTGGTCTGTAAGCGGAGCTGTAGATAATGGCGCATCTTTGGGTCTGAATCCTAACGAGGTCACTGAGTCTCTCTGATCTTCAACAACTTTCTTAAAAACTCAGCGCATCAATGTCTCCAAATGTAAAGATGAATGATGACATATATAAATTTTTGATGCTAATTGGCTTTCCATAAATTCTTTGTATTTTCAAGCAGAAGACAATGGTGATGATAGGGAAGAGGAAACAGATGATTAGAAAATGAGCATGAAGTATCTAATTGTCAAGGATGTTTTAAGGGTTAGGTATCACTTAACTTACATGAAACTATTAGTGTATGTATCCAATAGATGATAGCTCTGACCACCGTCAAAGCTGTTACTGCTGTGCATTCTTCTTCTTAATTATTCTTCGGCTCCCTCCACCTCCTCACTGACTTTAAGCCTAAACATCTCAAGATTACCGGTTTCAAATGCAGTCTCTCTACTCCACATACATTTCTTTGCAAATGCTACAAAACAGAAAGTAAAAGGAGAACCAGATATTCATTCTTCCTTTGACTAGCTTCCTAATTTTGTTAGCCTGTGTTCAGTTTTTGGATTTTTAGAATTAGAAAAGATTTTATGCCTTAAGTCATCCAAAGTCCCTCATTTTACACACCGGCAGATTGAAACTCAGAAAGCTTGTCTACCATGAAGGCACTGTGGTGTCGTGGCCACAGGACAAATTCTAAGACAAGACAAACCCTAGTATGAGTATGCTGCTGCTGCTGCTAAGTCGCTTCAGTCGTGTCCGACTCTGTGTGACCCCATAGACGGCAGCCCACCAGGCTCCCCCGTCCCTAGGATTCTCCAGGCAAGAACACTGGAGTGGGTTGCCATTTCCTTCTCCAATGCATGAAAGTAAAAGTGAAGTCACTCAGTCGTGTCCGACTCTTAGCGACCCCATGGACTGCAGCCCACCAGGCTCCTCCATCCGTGGGAGTTTCCAGGCAAGAGGACTGGAGTGGGTGCCATCGTATAGCCCCCACCAGTTACATGAGGTTTTACGTTACACGAATCACTAAATCTTTGAGCTTCCTTCCATCCCTAATTCATGAATTGGAGCTAAAGTTACTAATTGATAAGGGTATGGATAGGATTACATAAAATTTTTAAAAATGTTGCATGCCTGTAAGAATGTGTTTACAAGGAAATTAGGGTGGAAATTAGGTTGTGTAAGAAGAGGGCCCAGGAGGATGTCCATAGTCACTCAGTAGGGGTGGGTGGAAAATCCCATGGATGGAGGAGCCTGGTGGGCTGCAGTCCACGGGGTCACGCAGAGTCGGACACGACTGAAGTGACTTAGCAGCAGCAGCAGCAGGGGTGGGTGGGTGTCTGAGGTCAGACACATGTGGATCTTTGAGGTCACAGAAGTAGAGACTGAACAAGTTAGGACTTAAGCGTGCTTCCTGACTCCAGGTAATCTCTGCCTCATCCCAGGTCACTTCTCTGAGCCCAGGCCTGGGGATTGTTTTGGTTGTTGAACTTCCTGGCAATTCATTGTCTGCTCGTGCTCACCATTGGGGTAAACCTCCCAGAATGGGCTATGATTCATTTGAATTCAGTCCTTTTAAACAAACCACATCCCCAAACTACTGACACCTTTTCTTTGATTCTAAGTAGGCTTTTACCCCAGCTCTCGACATTTTCCTTCAAGGGATAAGAGGCTTATGAAAGCTTTCTAATGAGAAGATCAAATTGCCAACATCCGCTGGATCATCGAAAAAGTAAGAGTTCCAGAAAGGCATCTATTTCTGCTTTATTGACTATGCCAAAGTCTTTGACTGTGTGGATCACAATAAACTGTGGAAAATTCTGAAATAGATAGGAATACCAGACCACCTGACCCGCCTCTTGAGAAGTCTCTATGCAGGTCAGGAAGCAACAGTTAGAACTGGCCATGGAACAACAGACTGGTTCCAAATAGGAAAAGGAGTACGTCAAGGCTGTATATTGTCACCCTACTTATTTATTTAATTTATATGCAGAGTACATCATGAGAAACTCTGGGCTGGATGAAACACAAGCTGGAATCAAGATTGCCAGGAAAAATATCAATAACCTCAGATATGCAGATGACACCACCCTTATGGCAGAAAGTGAAGAGGAACTAAAGAGGCTCTTGATGAAAGTGAAAGAGGAGAGTGAAAAAGGTGGCTTAAAGCTCAGTATTCAGAAAACAAAGATCATGGCATCAGGTCCTATCACTTCATGGGAAATAGATGGGGAAATAGTGGCAGACTTTATTTTTGGGGCCTCCAAAATCACTGCAGATGGTGACTGCAGTTAAATGAAATTAAAAGACGCTTGTTCCTTGGAAGAAAAGCTATGACCAACCTAGACAGCATATTAAAAAGCAGAGACATTTCTTTGCCAACAAATGTCCATCTAGTCAAGGCTGTGGTTTTCCCAGGAGTCATGTATGGACATGAGAGTTGGACTATAAAGAAAGCTGAGCACCGAAGAACTGATGCTTTTGAACTGTGGTGTTGGAGAAGACTCTTGAAGTCCCTTGGAAAGCAAGGAGATCCAACCAGTCCATCCTAAAGGAAATCAGTCCTGAGTGTTCATTGGAAGGACTGATGCTGAAGCTGAAACTCCAGTACTTTGGCCACCTGATAAGAAGAGCTGACTTATTTGAAAAGACCCTGATGCTGGGAAAGACTGAAGGCAGGAATAGATGGTTGGATGGTATCATCGACTCAATGGACATGAGTTTGAGTAAACTCTGGGAGTTGGTGATGGACAGGGAGGCCTGGCGTGCTGCAGTCCATGGGGTCGCAAAGAGTCAGACACGACTGAGTGACTGAACTGAACCTATCCTCAAGGGCTTAGGGAGCACTATTGATAGGATCAGGGTGTGATCATAAAGGCTGTGACCCTGCCCCCTTTTGTTTGCTCTTCAGTCCCCACAGAAGGAATGACGGCTGCATGAATGATCCGTCTCCCCTGAGATGTAGTTTACCTTCTCAATTCTAAGTGATGTGAAGTTGCAACCTAGAATTATCCAGATGCTGGCTCCCACTCAAAGTTCTTGCAGTTCACAGGCAAGACAAGCCTTGCTTCTCTGATCTGTGGGCATCTGTCTGCCAGTTTGGGCTCTTGGTTCGCACACACCAATCTTTCCAGACTCCTCAGCTACTGCTGCCTGAAGCCATCCCCACAGTGACCACTAGGGACTTAAAAAGGTTGTTTAATGTATATTTAGTGCACTGCCAAGGAGATAGAATAATAATGTATATTTAGTGTACTGCCAAGAAAATTAAATAAGACCTAGAAGTTCACAGCTGAGGGGCAAGCCCAGGTAACCATGAAAATCTCCCTAAGAAGTCGATGGTTCTTTATCATTTCAGGTCAGAAAATTAATTGTGTTGGATCCTAAGAAAAGGCTGACTACCTTTCAAGCTCTCCAGCACCCGTGGGTCACAGGTAAAGCCGCCAATTTTGTACACATGGATACGGCTCAAAAGAAGCTCCAAGAATTCAATGCCCGGCGCAAGCTCAAGGTTAGATAGCGTTTATTTTATTTTTTAAAAAAGATTTCTCTCATATCTTGCTAATCAAAGATAATTCTGCTATTGTTTATCTAATACCGTTACTTGTCTCCTGTGGTGCCTGGGAAAATGCTCCTTTGAAACCCCAATCGTGATGGTATAAAGCCAATCACAGTTCTGTTATCCTCTTGTAAGAATTCAGTGTGGGTTTTATTTTTCTGTTTGGGGAATTCTGGGGGAGGAAATGGCACTGGGCAGCTTGAGGGACTCTTAGTGAAGCGCTGACTCCTACCACCGACTGCCGGGAGTTCCCAGGTTTCATTGTCAATAAAGGGAAATGTGTGGGATGTTGAGATTCACTCACCAAATACATTGTCATTGCTTCCCATTTAATCAAGGCTAAACTGTTTGAAAGTGTTGTTCCGGAAACTAATATTTATTAAGAAAGTTGTCTTCTTTCTGAATATGCTAAAATTGGGAAACAATTTTTTCAAGCTTTATTTTATAATATAGGCAAATAATTATACTTGGTAAAATTAAAATAATTCAAGTGATAGGAAAGTTATCCATCAAATTGTATCCCTTTTAATAGAACATGTATGGAATAGAGATGAAGTGTTTTTCTCTTACATAATAGTATTTAGGACTAGCTATACATGTAGAAAATCTCAGAGGACAGCTAGGGGTCAAAAATAGCGTTGTATTCAGCAGTTGCTTACTGGTTGATACAAGCTAAAACACCTGAAGGGTTCCATGATCAAATTAATTTGAAATACCCTAGATTAAATACCCTTGACTTAACCCAGAATTTCTCAAACAAATTTGACCATGGAACGCTCTTATCTTTATGCTCCCTATTAACATCCATGGGAGTAGTGTCCCATACTTTGGGAAACACAACTCAAGTTTTTGAATATTGGCAGTCCGTGGGAAAGTGCATTTATTTAGGCTTTCCTCCAGATGACTAAATACACTAATCTGAGATTAAACAGATTTTGCTGTTCATTCTTCAAACAAGTTTTCATCAGACAATCTTGGAATCATACACTTCCCAAGACTAAACAGCAACAGAATAGCACTCCCTAAATGCCAGATTGAGGTCGAGCATGATGTGGGATTTTCCGTGGAAGTAAGTAGCCCCTGACCCTTCGTTCTCCCCAGGCGGCGGTCAAGGCCGAGTGGCCGCCTCCGGACCTGGATTTTCGAGCAGTAACCCCTGACCTCTCTGTCTCCCCAGGCGGCGGTCAAGGCCGTGGTGGCCTCCTCCAGGCTCGGCAGCGCCAGCAGCAGCCACAGCGGCGTCCAGGAGGGCCGGGCCAGCCGGGAGCCGTCTCCACCTCAGGCCGGCGACGGGGGCGTCCCGGGGGGCGAGGGGGCCCCGGGGGCAGCCGAGGGGGCGGGGGTGGAGCTGCCAGAGGTGCAGGCGGGGGAGGAGGTCAGCGGTGCTGATGGAGACGCCGCGGCCCCCGGGGTGGAGCCCCGCGCCTCAGAGGAGGACATGCAGGAGGCCGGCCCGGAGACGGAGGGGCGCCCGGCGGGGGAGGCGCGGGGGCCCGCTGGAGCCCCGGCAGCCCCGGAAGGACGGGAGGAGGACCCTGCCCTGGAGGTCGGAGCTCAGCAGGGTGACGCGGTCCTGCCGGAGGACTAGTGGCTTTCTTCGGTGTGGGAGCCAAACCCTGGCACTTTGTGCGTTTTGTCCTTCAGCAAGGAAGGTGGAAGCATGATGGGCACTATAGTGTGATTCTGTTTCTGAGGTGCAAAAAATACATATGTGTCAGTTGGTCATCCTAACTTCAATGCATGTGACTGCTTAATGCAAAACTAGTGTCTCCTATGGTACATAATGGATATCGGATACCGATGAGTTAGACTTGGAATTGCAAGTAAACACAACATATAAAAACGTTTTCAGGGACCAGTAGTGCACATTTGAGGTAAATAGTAACAAATTGTTTTTGCTTTGAAAACCTAGCCATCCTCCACCCTTTGGATTTCTTCAGAAGGTAATTCCTTTGGACGTTGCTCAGCTATAAGATGTATTCCCATGACATTTACAGTATCTTCAGTAATGTGCTCAAACTGTTTACAAGAACATGATTAGGTTATAGTTGTATGTGCAAAAAATTGTATATATACCACTTATAAATGGTAAGAAACTGAAGCATATTTTAAGGGCTATGAAACCATATGCCCCTAAACCTTGTGTGGAGAATGCTTTTTTATCTTGTCTTTATTTATATACACCATGTTACTAATAACCTGAAATGTTCTATCACAAAATTCTGCCATTTTATAGTTCTGGAAAAAAGTATTTTACAAATTCATGCTGAGGAATTTATTCTCACCTTCACCTGCTCTCTAATAAGTCCTTATGATGGACAGCACCACTTAGGAGTGGGAAAAAGAAATTTAGTGAAAAAAAGAAAAGATTGGGACTTAGGCTAATGAAGACTGACTCTTTGCCATTTCAAATAAAATTGAATGTATTCATGAGCTTGTACAGTTTTAAAGATAGGAACATTTTTATGGATAAATTCTATACTGACCAAGGTTCTAAATTTGTAAAATAATCTATACCAACGGCTGGTGCCAGGATGTCTGAATAGAATGAGAGTAATATCGCATTGTAAAATTATTCATTACTGAATTCACTATAGTTAAGGAAGGGGCTTCCCCAGTGGCCCAGCGGTAAAGAATCAGCCTGCAATGCAGGAGATGCGGGTTCAGTCCCTGGGTCAGGAAGATCCCCTGGAGAAGGAAATGGTAACCCATTCCAGTACTCTTGCCTGGAGAATCCCATGGACAGAGGAGCCTGGCGGGCTACTGTCCATGGGGTTGCAAAGAGTCGGACACGACTGAGCACGCACACACAGAGTAAGGAAACATTTTTGTTTATAAAAGTTCTTTTTTCCTTCAATTGATGATTCTTTAGATATACTGCTTATGGGCTAAAGATATTTCTAGAAAGCTAGTATACTTTTTTCTCATGCTTGGAATGGAAGCACTCATAATTCACAATGTAGTTTTGAAAGTTTCCATGTTGAGAAATTTAGGACAATGCAGCTTTTCATTTACTTTAATAAACAAAAACAAAGGAAAAAAAAAAACCCCACTGATTTCAAATCAGACTCTTGAGAAGCTGTAACATTAAACCTAATTCTTCACCATGATTTTTTCAAAATATTTTTCTTTGGTTTTCATGCAAACACTTTTTCCTTATAAAAACTCACAGTTAAATTCCAAACACCACAGATTTACTTCTAGTTTGAGCTTAAATGGACATTTTTATCAACTTAATTATGTAGCATATTTTAGTAGGTTTATTTAATTAAAAAAAATTATTTTCAGGCCAAAATTTTGGACAACAAAAATGACTATCAGATAAAAACCCTCATCAAAAAGAGAGATCTTAAATCCTTTTGGCGCTTCTTCAGAATTATTAAGTTGGAAAATTAAATTAAACCTCTGGTTTCTGGGGACTGTCAGACCTTGTAGATGTTCTGCTTTCCAAGTGCAGGTCTTACGTCACTACTGTTCTCATGAGGAAAATAGGACTTCTTGTCTTCCGTAATATCAGGGCCAGGAGAAGGCCCGTGAGGCACAGCAGCTGAGCTTCTGAGAAAGAGTATTTGTGTTTGTTTGTTTTATGTTTATTAACTAGTAGAGACTATTTATCTTCTTTACTGTCTCTCTCCTTCTTTATTCTCTCAATTTCCATTTTAGGTATTATAAGAGGCTCACTAGTTTTAACCTTTTAAGAAAGCCTTATTCCCTAAGCATTAAGATTTCCATTTTAAAAGACCGATTTCCTTGTGTCCTTTCCCGAGGAGACGTCCTGTGAACTCTGTGTACACGGTTAGCAACAGATGGCAGGTGTCCCGTGTATTTGGAAAAGGGAAGAAGAGGGAAAGGGATCTTAACGGAATGGGGCATACAGTCAGATGAAGACACACTGTCCACCCAGCCCTCGTCCCTGCCCCGCCAGCCCTCGTATCACCTCACCCCTTATCCCTGACGCCCCAGCCCTCGTCCCTGTCCCCCCAGCCCTGTATCACCCCAGCCCTCAGGGCTGCCTGCATGGGTCGGACGTGGGAAACGTGTCATGTGAAGAGCGCTGTAGATGCAGGAGTCCAGTGTGCATTTAAGAATTTATCCAGTTACACCAGCACGCACGCCCGTTCCCTGGTGAGTGAGGGTGTGAGTGTAATTTCGTCTTTTTAACCTGCAGATTGCATTCTCTCAAAATCAGAGGGAGTTTTAGATTTTGATGTGAATGTTAAAAATTAAGACCTGATAATACCTAAATAACTGAGATAGTCATTTCAGTGGAAAACAAGCTTTCACAAAAATCGGTCATTTCATCCAAATGATTCAACCTGAGATTTCAGAGAGATGCTATTTAAGTTAGCATAGTTAACATTTTTGAAAGAACAATACACATTTATATTGCCTGTTAAAATGGGATATATTATCTCTCTCAAAGAGTACTTAGCTAAATAATAGTAGACTAACGCAGATAGAACCTTAATTTGATGAACTATTTTGTAATGTTTCCTTTATTGCACAACATAGTCACAAAACAGAATAATCAAGGGAATTTCAGCAAACAAACTATATTTTGCATTTTAGAACTGACAGTTATTATATCGCATTACTGATTTTTGTTCTCAAGTAAGTTCTGATACATAGCATAAATCAGACCATTTTGTCCCAGAGAAGGACAATCTTGAACTATTGCCCCCATTAAAAAAGTCTAATTGGAATCCCAGTGTGTTTTTTTCTCAAATCATAAGAGCACATTTGTCCTGCTGCTGCTACTGCTGCTAAGTCGCTCCAGTCGTGTCCGACTCTGTGCGACCCCATAGACGGAAGCTCACCAGGCTCCCCCATCCCTGGGATTCTCCAGGCAAGAATACTGGAGTGGGTTGCCATTTCCTTCTCCAATGCATGAAAGTGAAAAGTGAAAGTGAAGTCGCTCAGTCGTGTCCGACTCCTAGCGACCCCATGGACTGGAGCCCACCAGGATCCTCCATCCGTGGGATTCTCCAGGCCAAAGTACTGGGGTGGGGTGCCATTGCTTTAGGTAGAAATTAGAATAATACTGTTGTAGACGTTATTGTCTAGAAAAAAAGTCCTGCCTAATATAAATGATACAAACCACATATGTAATTTTAACTTTTCTCTTAGACACATTTTAAAAAGTAAAAAAAAAAAAGCTGATAAAATTAACTGTATATTTTAATATATCCAAACTATTATTCTAATATATAATCAATATGAAAAACTAGCACAATATTTTAAATTTTTTATTTTTGTATTGAGTTTTGAAAAGCGGGATTGTGTTGGCATTTTCGTTACGTCAAGTGACCAGCAGCCACCTGTGAGCAGGGGCTGCTCGTCTGGAAGAGCACTGGCCCAGAGCACCGTGAAAGCAGCATGACACACGAATGCGCTTGGATCTGAGCTGCCTCAGTTTTCCACACTGATAAGTTGGTAGGAGGCCAAAAAGAAAATGTTTCAGAAATGTCATAGACTTAGTGAGTAAAAGCTCTGCTGGCCGCGTCTGTTTCATCAGGTGCTTCAGAGGAGGCGTGTCTCCCGCATGACTTTAGAGAGCAGTCCTTTCCTGCCCGTCGGTAAGTGCTCCACTGGCCACAGGTCCTCTCATCCTTCTTTGGGCCCCGGAATCTTGCCCACGGGCCGGAGTCTCGCACAGCCATGAGTCCAGTCATGTTCTCACAAACCAAAATCTACAGAGGGCGAACAGGTTTCCTCATTCACAAAAGGCTGCACATAGACCCTCAGTGGGATTTTGTAGGCTTCTGAAACACACACATTTACATGATAAAGACTGATGAAGATGATATCATCCCAGCTATCCCTAAAATGAGACTATGACCATCGCCTGACAGTTTTCAGATTTCTTTAGAAGGATTTAAACAACACTGCCATTACACATGGATTCAAAGGACTTGGAATTTTCTTAAATAATTGCTATGTTACAATAATCCTCAAAGTTCTATAGCCACTTTTAGTGGCAGACATTAAAAGACAGGAACAGTTTGTCTTTTACTGTGACCTCAATTACATAGTATTTTAAACATATTTTATAATTTAGAATGTTTACCAATCCCTATTTTTCTGGTTTCACATGCAGGGTAATGCTTGTGCATTGCCTATAGACTGAAGGTTTAGAGAAAGTCATTTTGTTTTTGTTTCATAATTCAGTTATTTCACAGAAGCATCTGGTTGCATTTCAAATTGCAAAATAAAATAAGTAAGTGTAAAAAAGGCAAAAGTTAAAATCAGTAAAGCATTGTGTTTTAGGATTGTCTTTGCAAAGCAAATACAAAAAGTCAAAAAAATGAGTAAGCATTAGGTTTTTCCCGATGAGGCTGACTCCACATAAATTGGCCTAAGTATACTAAGCAGAGTCAATTACATAATTACAATGCCATTATGTAATTTACTTGTCATTTCAGAGTATTCAGTCTGGTTACCAAGGTCTGCTTTAGCTGGTGCAAAATTTCCAGACGTTTACTTATGTAATAGGATTTGTAATATCCTTGTAATTACTTCCTGTTTGGTCACATTCAACTTTCCTCAGTGTTAATCACTGATATGTTTCTGATCAAGGTCATTGCTAACATTTTGAGCATTTATTGGTTAAAAACTGCTTACTGGTTAGACTTTTATGTGTATCTTCACATTATTTTAAACATTTATGCACATATAATCTCAATATTGGAGAAGGAAATGGCAACCCACTCCAGTGTTCTTGCCTGGAGAATCCCAGGGACGGGGGGAGCCTGGTGGGCTGCCGTCTGTGGGGTCACACAGAGTCGGACACGACTGAAGCGACTTAGCAGCAGCAGCAGCAATCTCAATATTAGTATTGTAATACTCATAACCACATGATAAGCAGAAACGTAGCCAATAATTTTCTACAACTTTTTTGTTCAAAGTTTTTCTCTTCCCCTGGAACAACTCAGGGTGTGTTTCTGGCTTCTTGACAAATAGAAAAAGAACCTAAAATATCACTGGAGAGATATCAGCTATCCACCCATGTTAACCTAGTTCAGCATTTCTTCTTTCTGTATCCTGATCTATTAAAGGCCATTTTTGTCATTATTACTTTCAAATATCATCTGAGATCAGATAATACAGTCTCAGCTCATAAAGCCAAACCGTTTATATACTTATCTTGGAGAGTAATAACAAACTTGACTAATTTATGTTTGCTTGTTCAAAATTCTAATTTTCACACACTCGGTGGTGTACTCTAGAAGGTTTGATTGCATGATTTTAACCTCAAGATTCAGTCTTTTCTGTGTCACCTGGCCCAGAGGTCCACCTAGGACAAGACTGAAGTGTTGCCATGAGAACAGACTGTCTGAGTCCTTGGCAGGAATAAGCATTGCTGTAGCGAGGACTCCAGGCATCTGACTTGGTTGAGCTCAAATAAGCCAAATGGGAGAAAGCCTCTTCCAGTTACACTGCTTGAATTGGTACAGTGCCAGTCTGTAATGGACAACGGCATCTCACCAATCATTTGCTCTTCTCAAGACTTGGTTTGCTGCCACTTGTCCCAGATCAATGTTTTGTTCCATCCCTATGGCCATCAAGCTTTTCAAAACTAAAATTCTCCAAAATCCTAGAAAGTATCCCAGACTGGCCGAAGGAATGTGGAGCCCTTGGTGGCCAGAATTTAGTTTGAAATGCCAAACAGCAATCCTAAGACTGCAAAATCAAGCTGGTCTTCCTAAATAATTGTTTTCAGCACATTTTGAAAAATGACCTGGAATACCCATGGACATGCAATATTTATATCTGTGTTATCTTCACTGTGATTCACTTTGTTAAAAATGACATGCATAATCTGCATCAGATTATATAATAATATTTATTTTCCATTTAAAAATTAGTTACGCAAATTCATATTTGAATTTTTGAGAGCTGTTGTTTTCCCTAAGCACTCTGACAATTAGTTGCGGATGATGAAAATTTACAGGTATGGTAGTTAATCTGGTTTGTAATGGATACAAGTAAGAAGGACTTTAATGTGACAACTGTCACCTCATAACTGCCTCTTTTTAACTTATAGCCTATTATGCAGCTAATATATAGTAGAATGCAAGTAGCATATTCATGAGTTATGATTTTGTTTACATTTTTTGTCAAGATTGTTACTTACTTTCAAAGTTCCCAAAATGTTTATATTCATGCACCCTTTTGAGCAAACTCTGGGAGATGGTGAAGGACAAGGAAGCCTGGCATGCTTCAGTCCACAGGGTGGCAAAGAGTTAGACACGACTGAGTGACTGAACAGCAACAATCCCTAATTTCAGTAACATATTCCAGGCCCCCAGCAAGCTGAAAGAATCGCTAACATGCCCATTTATTAACTAGTCAGGTCCAAACAACGGAACAGCCGTGCATTCCATGTCTGACTGACGTCACTCTGCTTTGCTGGACATTTTTAAATGTCCTGTGTGTTTCCTGGGGGCTTCCCTGGGGGCTCAGACAGTAAGACTCTGCCTGCGAGGCAGGAGACCCACGTTCAGTCCTTGGGTCAGGAAGGTCCACTGGAGGAGGGCATGGCAACCCACTCCAGTGTTCCTGCCTGGAGAATCCCATGGGCAGAGGAGCCTGGTGGCTGCAAGTCCACAGGTCTCAGAGTTGGAGCCCACTGAGTGACTAACACAGACTGACACTGAGTTACTGAGTGAGATCGGCAGACGGGTGACAGGTGTGTAACTCATGTTCAGTGAAAAATGGGTATCACGCAAAGAGGATTCTTAGGAGAAAAGTTAGAGGCCAGTACTCTTTTTTTTTTTTTTTTGAGTGCCATC
Organism: Tragelaphus eurycerus; assembly: GCA_935064755.1. Taxonomy (NCBI): domain Eukaryota; kingdom Metazoa; phylum Chordata; class Mammalia; order Artiodactyla; family Bovidae; genus Tragelaphus; species Tragelaphus eurycerus. The sequence goes on from CAKXYN010000066.1 coordinate 14,553,991, forward strand.
ATTCTGTTATCTGTGGTCTTTGTGATATACACAGAAAACTTAGATGTGCGTTAAAAAAAAATAATTTCCACATAATTATGCAAGGAAATAGACTTAAAATCTCCAAAGATCAGCTTTCCAAGAGTCAGGCAAACTATGGGTCAAGGACCAAATACACCAGAGGCCTATTTATTTATAAATAAAGTTTTAGTAGAACACAACCGTGCTCACTTATAGGCTGGCTGTAGCTGCTTTCGCACTACTAGGACACCTTGGAGTGGTTTCAACAGAGACTGTATGGAAAGCCTAAAGGTCTATCTGGCCCTTTACAGAAAACACTGATGACCCTGGTCTTTCACAGCACTGTACCGTTTTGGTGGCAGCTAGGAACACAGATTCCTGCACTCCAGACTTCTTCTCCTTAGCGTAGGCTTCTTCATCCCATTTGCTTCTTAGGAAGTTAGAACAGGTTTGTTTCTGTGGAGAACAGTAATTCTGTGAATAATTATTAACAGCAGGAATTTTGCTGGAAGTATGGCTTAGTAAACTTTTCCTACAGAACTAATATTCAAAAGGGCATCATTCCTGAAAAAAGTTTGGAGTATGAATTGACTTGGTTATAATTCAGTGTTGACTCACTCATCTATAGCTCAGGAAGCAGGCAAACAGCTAGCTTTTTACTTTACAATCCCTGTGGTTTTCTGAATGTCATATATTTCATTTCTTCGAAAAGAGAAGGCTTTGAGCAAATGCTTTCCCTTCCTTTTCTTAGTTATTTAGAAATCCAAGAGGACCCCCTTTCTTAATCTATTTCTGTCATTTCACCTGCCTTACGGGAAGCAGGGGGCCCAGGTACCGAGGATGTAGATACATGTGACCTTTGTGTTGGAATATCTCTAGCTGAAAGGTTACAGATGAGATATTGAGTAGAAGACTTATTATCAACTTCGTATTAGGAATACCTAAAATTATATCATGAGTCTAAATAACGTTTTGTTTAAACTGTTGCAGCAATCAATATGCTGTAGCCATTGAGATACACTGTAGAACTCAGGAAAAAAAGAGACGCTCTGTCTCCTGGCTCCGCGGCTGATGTGAGCGGGAGGGAGCCTTGCCTGGAGTGGACGAGGGGACGAGAGACTGGACTCCACACTCCCACCACCCGTTTTCCTCCACTGCCCAGAGTTTGAAGGCAGTTAGTGAATTAAGCTTGGAGAAGGCAATGGCACCCCACTACAGTACTCTTGCCTGGGAAGTCCCATGGACGGAGGAGCCCGGTGGGCTGCAGTCCATGGGGTCGCTAAGAGTCGGACACGACTGAGTGACTTCACTTTCATGCACTGGAGAAGGAAATGGCAACCCACTCCAGTGTTCTTGCCTAGAGAATCCCAGGGAGGGGAGCCTGGTGGGCCACCGTCTATGGGGTCGCACAGAGTTGGACACGACTGACATGACTTAGCAGCAGCAGCAGCAGTGAATTAAGCTTATCATTTTTAAATCTCTCTCAATATCTAGGTCACCAGCTTCCCTTAGAAATGAACAAACCAAAGCCAATAGGTAATTTTCCTCCTAGAATAATGTTGAACAGTGTGTTTCGAGAGTATTAGGCCTCCATTGCAAACACACTTTAATGAAATGATTTAGTGGTTCTGAAGCTTTCTAGGAGCAGACTATGCCTGGAACCCGTTTCCTCAGTAAACTTTCACTGAAAAGCAATTACGTACCATGAAAGAGTCAGAGTTGAATTAAACCCATGCTCCCCTCTAGGAGTGAGCTTTGCAGTTGAAAACACAACTGTATCTATAGCCTGTGCTCCATCAAGGCAGGCAATGAAAGCTCCCTTTGCTTAGAATGACCAAGGAAAGCTTCCCGAGAACATCAGCTAAACATGATGGATGAGAGGAAGCTTGTAGGCAGGGAGGAGGACGAATATGTGGCTGAGAAATGTACCGAGTGGAGAAATGTGAACAGTGCTGGGCCTACAGGGAATTGTCGCTTAGTCTGCATAAGCCTTGATCGTGGGCAACGCTGACTCAGACAGGCTTCCTCTCCACTTCCTACTCTGTGCAGCGTCCCTCAGCATCTGGCCCTCTGTGATCCACAAACATGGCTGACTTGGTACACCCCAAGCAGAAGAAAAATCACCCAACACATACAGACATTTTTGCACGTCACCAGTTGAAACAAAGCCTCAGTCACTAAAAGCACAAACTGCATTGATGAGGTCTCCACTGACAAAGCAGCGGAAAGGATGATAGTGGTTACTTGAGTAAATTTGGCAAAACTCCAGTATCTGAATAACGCTACAACGTCACCTAACCACTTGCTAAAGCTTTGCCAACAGAGGCCTACGTCAAAGTTACTGCTTTTGTAGCTATTTTAACCTTTTAAATTATCTGACCTGAAAGGGCAAGTCCTGTGAGATCTGAGATAGAATTACACCTGGAAGCTTAGATTTCAAAAATAACCTGTGCTAAGCCTCAGACAACAGAATTTAAACTCTTCAGAGCTGCTTTCCCCAAACATCAAGCTGGTCCTGTGAAGTCCTTTCTTCTCCCTCTCTCTGTTTCACCCCTTAATACACCCTTCTGTAATTTCCTTTTTACTCATTGCAGGCAGTATTTTACATCCATCTTCAGGAATCTTTTTTTAAAAAATTGCTAACAGTATATATACTTTTAGGCCTCTTGCCACTTTGCTTGTTTCAGATAACGTCTGTGATTAGTAAATGCCTTATTGTTTCTCAGGGCAAATGAAAGGAAGGAAGGGTAATCTGAGTGATGGAAGGGAGGCCGAGACAGATGCTGTGGGGACACAGCCCAAGTGAGCAGGCATTTGAGAAAGGAATGCGTCTTACCAGGGATTTCAGACTTAGGGGGCGTTGTCTATATGCCTTCTCCAGGTTTTTGTGGAGGGCGGATCTGTATCGCGTTCCTGTTGAAAGTATTCTGGACTAAGGATCTAAGCAGCTCACAACAGTGTGGAGGCTTAGGTGGAAGGATGGAATACCACTGCAAACGGGAACCGTACATCCGCGGGAGTTTAGACTGCAAGCCATTAGCCAAGACAGGTCCTTTGAAGGACAAAGGACAAGTGTCAAGATTTGAGTTTTCACGGCCGAGACTACAGCTGCCTTTCCAATTTCTGATTGAAAGTGCCGGAAGGAGAGCTGCCAACATTTCATTTTTAAAACCTGTCAAAACGGTGCTATCTATCCTTAATACAAAGATCCATTAGGGTATTTTTTAGGTAAACGTGTAAGTTTGCCCTGGCCGTAAGTGTAAATATAGAGAATGTCTGTAGAGAATTCATCGGAGTCCCACGCATTTGCTTTGGACCCCGCTGCCGTCTTCAGTGGCCGAGACGGCGGGGCGTCCGGCCCCGCAGACACCGGAGCCCAGGCTCGGCGCCCAGCCCGGGGGCGCGGCCGGCCGCCTCCCGGACTCAGGCTGGACGACGCAGTGCAGCGGTTCAAATGCTCATTTCCTGGTGTTTCCCGGGAGCGTAACAGAGCGTGTGACACGAGTAAATGGATGTCGGAATGACCTTGCGAGGCCCGCGTTATTCTGTGTAAGTTCTCAGGTGTGTCAGAGCATGCCAAAAGCAGCATGTACCTACTGCTGGGAAACGTGTCAAGCAGTTTGCATGTACAGTATGATAATAAATCCGAAGAGCCCACCAATACTTTGTATTCTGTGGTTTGAAACGTTAGCACAATTCAAGAATGGCACAGTGGACATTTCCTCATATCTGAAATGTGGAGTTGCATTCCTTGAGTGTTTTTCCATTTTCTCAGATAAACTTAAACCCTGGGTTTCACAGCGTTTTTAATATTATATAATGATGCCATAAAATCATAAAGTTAAAAGAGGATCTTTGTACTCATTCAACCCAACCAGCTCATTTTACTAAAATGAAGTAACAGCCAGAAAGGTAATGACTTATCCGTGATCACAGTTAGTGGCTGAGATCTGGGCTGCCCATCCAGTCCAGTGCTCTCACAACTGAGAAGTCAGTTCACCAAAGTCAAGGCAGAAATTCATATAAAAATTGATTTTCATTATAAAAAACAGAAAATACGGAAAAGTACAAAATTACCACAAGAATTCTCTCCAAGACAAGCATTGTCTTTTTTATCTAGCATTAGTTCTTACAGCCTTTATCATATTGCAACTATTTTGTATCAACCTGTATCACTATAGCGCAGGCTTCCCAGGTGGCTTAGTGGTAAACAATCCACCTGCCAAGCAGGAGACCTGGGTTCCATCCCTGGCTTGGGAAAATCCCCTGGAGAAGGGAAAGGCTACCCACTCCAGTATTTTTGCTAGGAAATCCCATGGTCAGAGGAGCCTGACGGGCTATGGGATCCCAAGAGGGTTGGACACAACTTAGTGGCAAAACAACTATTACTATAGAAAGCATTTTTTGCATAATCTTCACAGACATTTATGATAGTTGCATAATAATCCAGTCTCAATTATTTTTTTCTCAGTAACACTACAGAAAGCTTTTCTGAGTTTGGGGAAATCTATCCTAAGGAAATAACCCTAATGTTGAATTGTCAGGCCAAATGAGATGCAGTGGTCCCTTCATGATGATTCTTTCAAACCTATAGTACCTGAGAATGAAAGGGAAAATCCTTTATTTTCACTCTTAAGACACTGTTAGCAACAGAGCTGTAAAAATATCTGAAGTTGTTCTTGAGTTTGGCCATCCAATCAGTTAGCAAACATTTGTGTAAAATATCTGAGGGAAAGGCATAATATTTCAGTGAGGTTCCCTCTCAGAATTGGAGCTTGCTACCAACTACTAGTAGGTCCAAAATCCTCACCTAAACAATGACTTCTTAATTAAGGGAAATGCTACAGAAAAAAACTGCAAGTCCATTTTTACAATATGAAACATCTTTTTATTTCAACCTGTTTTTCACAATCTCTGGACTACTTCCTTTAATGAAAAATCAGCTGCTTGTACTTAAGGTATGTCACTAAAGCAAAAACCTAAGTAGGAAGGTAAAGCTCCTGGTAAAGAAAATACCACCCAAATAACAAAAAGCCCATGTAGTGTTTGTAACTATGCTTCTTTAGTATTTTCTTTCGGCAGAATGCTACACCCCACTAATTGCCTGTACAGCTGATAACACTAGTGACATGAACCACCCACCATCTCCAAGGACAGGTTTGCAGTTTACGTTTTCCAGCAATTTTCTGTCTCCTGGTATGGAAGTCGTCATCCATGGTGGACCCTTTGCTCCAAGTGGAAACGATGTGATATAAATAAAGGTCATTCACACTGGATGCCATGTGACATAAACCATTAACAACCTACTGAGGAAGCTCCATCACCTCATTACCTGAGTTAAGGATGCCGAGTAGCATCTGCCATATGGAAGGTGTCCAGTGAATGTTTCATGACAGAGTGAATTTTCATTTCTACTTTGTGTGTATCACTTTCCCATTGACGTTCAAAGGAACTTGATAGAATTTCCAGAGGTGGCCCATGGACATGGTATGATTGGCCAGAGTCGTTACCAACACTCCAAGAGGCTGGAAATCATTGCCTTCCCAGCTAGGGGTAGTTATGTGACCCAACCACTACAAAGAAAAGCTACTGGAGGCTCTGGAAAAGCATTTGCTTTCCTGATAAAAGCTGGATGACTAGTGCCTACCTTCCCTGTTCCTTCCTTTCCTGAAGCCCCTGTACTGTCCAGGGCTGGTTGGTCACTTTATCGTATCTGAGGGAAAGATGCAAACTGCAGAAACACGCCCTGACATCCTTGAGCTGACGGTAAACACTAATAATTACCCATATCCAAACTTTATTAAATGAGGAAAACTCCCTATTTGGTTTTTTGCTTTTTTTGCCATGCCTTGTGTCTTACTGGATCTTGGGCTTCCCTGATGGCTTAGTTGGTAAAAAATTCTCCTGCAATGTAGGAGACAATTTGATTCCTGGGTTGGGAAGATCTGCTGGAGAAGTGATAGGATACCCACTCCAGTATTCTTGGGCTTCCCTTGTGGCTCAGTTGGTAAAGAATCCACCTGCAATGTGGGAGACCTGGGTTCAATCCCTAGGTAGGGAAGATACCCTGGAGAAGGGACACGCTACTCACTCCAGTATTCTGGCCTGGAGAATTCCATGGACTGAGTCGCAGAGTTGACACAATTGAGTGACTTTGAGTTCCTTGACCACGGATTACCCTCAGAAAGGACAGTACAGTCTAACCACTGCTAGACTGCCAGGGAATTCCTGACTCTTTGTTTAAACCACTTAATAGTCATATTTTCTATTGCATATTTCTCACAGCATTTGTAACTACTTATAGATCAATAGTTCCTTTGTAGTCACTTCCAGCTTTTTTCAACTCCAAATGAAATCATCACAACTGCTAATCAAGTTAGTACAATTATTTAAAAATGTGTACAATAAGCCTTACCTATATGTTACTGTAGTAACAGCAGAATATATCGCCATCCTTGCTATATAACAGCAAATCAAAATTCAGCAGCATTGTGACTTATATGACATTGGCAGGGTTAGCATGTGCATTATTAATCGTAATTTTCCTGCTGGTAATTTTCTTTTGTAAGAATTCAAGAAGCTAAATTAATACTGTAAATTCAAATAAGGTTAAAGGAACTAAGTATCAACAATCAATATGAGTGTGCAGAAATTTTATTGATATATTTCATAGAAATCTAATACATTACATTTTATTATATTAATACATGCTTATTAGTTTAACAAAGGTTCCAGTTTTATATATTGGCTCATAAAAGAAATACAAACTTCTTAAAGATAAAATCTATATATGGTATACAGCTTTTATTGAATTCCAAGGAATGAATTTTTATTTAACCATACATGTAAAATCTTTGGAAACAACAATATATTATTTCAATTTCCTGTGCTCTGGGATTAATCTAATGTTTCTTCTAAGCTCAGATCCTACCATCCCCACCTTCTGAAAGTTGAAGAAGAAAGGTATGGGAGACAGACAAGACAAGTAACACAGGGTCTAAGTCAAGTCTCCTAGCTTCCCTGGGTTCTGTTAATTTACGCATAGGGTTGTGATATCCACTGTATAAACTGGATTTTAAGAACTGATTCAAATGATGCTAGTGTGTCCTTAAACGTAAACAGGTAAAGCTTTTATCTACATCAAAGGGAATTACTCATACGTAAAAGCTCAACAGACATTAGGAGTTTGCATTGTGCAATGTTTCCTATCTTCTCCAGAGGCAACCTCAATTACAGAGCTTTTAGCTTGAGATGTTAATTTAATTCAACCTGAGTGTTGATAAAATGTTCTTCAGTTAGGAAGGAAAAAGAAAGGAGGAGAGAAAAGAAAGGCATTTTTTAATTGGGAGGTATTTTTACATATAGAAATCTACAGTTTCAAATATATCCAACTTCAGTGAACAACAAAATGAAGAGAATTTTAACATGAACAATCTGTCTTTAACAGCTAGCAGTTTATATTACTTAAAACTGCAGAACACTAAATTCTCATAATTATTATTGCTGAGTATTCTGTTAAACTTCAAGGATTAATCAAAGATTAACATGCAAAAGGTAATCAAAGATTCATGCGAAAGTATCACTTATGATAAATTATCATCTTGTATGAAACTAACTTTCTAAAAATATAGGTATGTACTGAAAACAGTACTATGCCAAATATCTCCTACATACACGTGTTTCTAATACAAACTAGCTATAAGCTAGAGAAAATAATCAAGTACTGAAAACAGTACTATGCCAAACATCTCCTACACACACGTGTTTCTAATACAAACTAGCTATAAGCTAGAGAAAATAATCAATCATATTACCACAAGGCAGATTATATTCTTTCATTTCATCAATAGTCCTAGGAAAAGTTCGTTATCTTTAAAGGGAAATATTTTGGGCTATCATTTTTATTTTATTGACATTGATATTTATTTCTAATTGATTTATTTCTAATGTTAAGAAGTTCACACTTCTTAGGGCACACTAAAAGCAAGCACTGAAGGCTTCAGAGATCAGAAAAGATTTTGTACTTAAGAGAGTGATTCTAGGAAATTCTCTACTACATCTTATAGAAAGACAAATTAATATGTAGATTAATACAGAACTGTGTGTTATTAAGTTATTAAAATTAACTTGAAATGTGGCTAGCCCAAATTAGTAAAATATACACCAGAAATCAAAAAATTAGTACAAAAGAATGCAAGCTATCTTAAAAGATTTTTATAAATTACATGTTGAAATGATAATATTTTGGATATGCTGAGTGAAATGAACTATACTATTAAAATTAACTTCCACTGATTCTTTTAATTTTTTAATGTGGCCGCTATGCTATGCTATGCTAAGTCACTTCAGTCGTGTCCGACTGTGTGTGACCCCATAGATGGCAGCCCACCAGGCTCCCCCGTCCCCGGGATTCTCCAGGCAAGAACACTGGAGTAGGTTGCCATTTCCTTCTCCAATGCGTGAAAGTGACGTTGCTCGGTCGTGTCTGACTCTTAGCGACCCCATGGACTGCAGCCTACCAGGCTCCACCGTCCGTGGGATTTTCCAGGCAAAAGTACTGGAGTGGACTGCCACTGCCTTCTCCAAATGTGGCCGCTAGAAAAATTTAAATGACATCTACAATTATGGCTCACATTATTTTTCTGTTCCACCGCACTGCTACAGAAACATCAAATTCTATTATATGTGTTAATATTAATCCCAACCCCCACTCTTAAATTTCATATTATTATGGTATTTGACATAACATATGTAACCTATTATCACAAATCAAATACCCCTCTACTCTTGAGTACAAGACCAAACTAAACCTGCTCTTTTTCATCATCATCTGTATACTAAACAACTGTGCTAAACTTTGTTTATATATGATTCAACCAACAGGTTCAAGAGATCTTTTGAATGATAGAAATGTTCTAAAACTGGACTGTGGTAATAGCTACACGTCTAGAAGTGCCATCCAGAAGCTGTATGTAAATTGCAGGTAATTCAAATATGACCCTTCAATCCATCAGATGGCTCAACACTGTGAATGAATTTTTCCATGAGGGTCCTGTTACCTGCAAGGATCCTCATTCAAGAGTGGATTATGGAATCACTACTTGGAGGTTTAAGTTATAAAAACCAAGAGAACACAGAGTAGCTTAGAGTGGACAGTTTACTTGCCTTTAGCAGTACCCACCTTAGGCAATAAAAGCCCTTATAGTAATATACATCTTGTTGCAACCTTACCCAATCTGGGCACCCTATAAATGGACACCTGCTGGTATTTTGCCATGCTAGACAGAACATTGGAGTATAAGGAACCTCCTACTCTACACTATTAAAACCAAATAAAAGACAATAGATTAAGTCAAAATTAACATTTAACCATTTCTAAGGGAAGCTGAAAGTTAAACTCCTCAGTTCTCTTTCCTTATTTCAAGAAAAAGAAGTAGCAGAGGAATTCAACAACTCAAAAATTTGGGTAGTCAATCTGGAAAAACATTGGTGAATAATAAATTTCAAGTTAAGAATATAAGATCATTTTTTGCATTGCTTCTATCAGACCTTGAAACGAATTATTTTTAATCTAAAATTTGTGAGATTATTCACTATGGATATAATGGTACTGCCACCTTTTGAACATTATCTCCAATAATAAAAAAATAAAAATAAATCAGCTCCACTTTTTCTGTTTTCAAATGGATCTGAAGAACTATGAGTTATGCTTTATTTAACACTCAGGAAAACACAGGAAAGTAACGTACAGATCACACCTTCATGCAATTGAACCATAATGTTTTTGTGCTTTTCCTGGTCTAAAGTGAAAGTGTTGTTCAGTCATATCCAACTCTGCGACCCTATGGACTGTAGCCACCAGACTCCTCTGTCCATGGGATTCTCCAGGCAACAGTACTAGAGTGGGTTGCCATTCCCTTCTCCAGGGGATATTCCTGACCCAGGGATTGAACCCAGGTCTCCTGCATTTCAGGCAGATTCTTTACTATCTGAGCCATCAGGGAAGCCTACTTTGAGGTCTATCTAGTAAATATTATTATTATTTCCAGAGCTCACTTTATCCCACATTAACCCAAGAGAAAGAAGAGAAAATGAAACAGTAGGAACAGTAATAACACATAAATAACTCACACTGAATACTGAAATGGATTTCAAGATGTGTGATACACACAAATATAAATATAAAAATTTGCACAGACACACTGGGTTCCCTCAAGTTCTCAACTTATATGTAAACTAGGTAGTGCAAATGCCAAAAAGCACTTGGAATAATAAAATCATTCAGGAATGTCCATTTAATGTAGCCACAGAATCAAGGGACACATTACAGTCCATTCTAGCTATAAAATGACTCATCCAGGCATTTGTATAAATCTATGAATGCATTTGTTATATTACATCACAATTGTGAATGTGTATGATACAGTGAGTAATTTATGATTTGAATGACACATTTAAAACTCAAACAGGTACAAAACATTCATTGAATCTAACTTTCTAAAAAGATGATTCTCTATTGGTTAGTACTGGATACCACCACCCATTTCACACAACCCAGAATATTGGTCAATCAACGTGGTATCCCAGCACATATCTGGCAGTTTTTTTGCACTGTCTTATTCATGCATAAAGGCTTTTAAGACTCCTAAAATAAAAGCACATAAAGATACAAATATATTTTTAAAGATATCTACAAAATACTGTTATCTAGGTATCAAAACTGAATTGCATTAGGATACCTATTCTTATTTCTGATATTTTCAATATTAAAAGTAGTTCAAGTCAATAGTGAAGTTCATCTTTAGGAAGTATAGATAAAAGTAGTTTTTCTTTAGTCCAAGATATTGTTAAACTCATAGAGCATACATATAGTAAAACATTAATATATAACTTTCTCCAAAGTTAAAACTTTTACAGAATGTTTATAAAGCTCTAAAACAGGTGATTTTAACCTACCAGCAAGAAGCGTGGCTTTCTCTAATTTCTAAGCAGCCAAAATACTCCTACTGAGGCACAATTCAATTTCTTGAGAGTTTACGTCAAAGACCTATATCTACTTCTTGGTGAATTTCTGTCATCCTCTCCATTCCTAGACACACTACCATTCCAAACAACGTGCAAAGAACTGTTTGGGGAAACTGAGATGCTCACTCTAGCTAGCTATTTACTTTATGAATAAAATAAACCAGAAACATCTCAAAATTTTCTACAGGCTATGCAGAAGAGAGGGAAGGATGATTTTTTATGAGCCATGCAGCTAAGAGATGGAGTTGATTCGGAGAATATACTACTACTGCAAGTTTAAGCAAATTATGCCTTTTGTAAGGCTTTTTGTAAATCACCATAGAAGCTGATTAAAGTGCTTGCCATAGCGGTGTCTACTGCAGACTGGGGAATCATTCCACGCAGATCCGTCTGAATATAGCCTGTCAAAAGACTCCGGCTTGGACTCTCTTTAAGAGGAACACAAAACCAACCACAGGGATGGTTATATCCACGAACAAATTCTGATCTCTTTTCACTCCAGTCAAGACTTATCCCTACAAGGGATAAAAAAAGAATATTAATAGCAATGACTGACATTAATCTAAAACTCTCATTAAAAGTATTATCAGATTGCTTATTTAAACATTGAGAGTCCCTTGGACTGCAAGAAGATCCAACCAGTCCATTCTGAAGGAGATCAATCCTGGAATTTCTTTGGAGGGAATGATGCTAAAGCTGAAACTCCAGTATTTTGGCCACCTCATGCGAAGAGTTGACTCATTGGAGAAGACTCTGATGCGGGGAGGGATTGAGGGCAGGAGGAGAAGGGGACGACAGAGGATGAGATGGCTGGATGGCATCACTGACTTGATGGGTGTGAGTCTGAGTGACCTCCGGGAGCTGGCGATGGACAGGGAGGCCTGGCGTGCTGCGGTTCATGGGGTCGCAAAGAGTCGGACACGACTGAGCGACTGATCTGATCTTATCTGATCCACATAGATGAAAATTAAGCCCCAAGAGTGACCGTGGAAGAATGAAAAAGATAATTACCAAGTGGAATTCTGACAAAGCCTGGTAGATGTATAATAGAGAAAGTTCTAATCCCTTCAGAATAAACAGCATGTCATCTTGGTAACTCCCTGGAAAACATGAACCTTCCCGTCGCAGTGGGCCCCAGGTACCGAGAATCAAACCTGAGGTGCTACCCTTGCTCCCACAGGCACCGCCACATCCAACCTGGCTCTGATGACTGAGAGTAAACAGGTAGATGTGTACCTAAAACTGCCAACTCAAATATACACTGTCCATACAAAAATATTAATTTACCTACAGATCTATTTTCAAAAGCATGAGCCTTCTAATAGTATTTTTAATTTTGAAAAGAAAATTACTACACAGATCAAGGAAGGAAAAATATTCTAGCACATGCCGAGCATATTTTTTTAGAGTATATGACCAAGAAGCTATTTCTTTAGAGTGACTTAGAAGGAAACCCACTGACAAGACCCCTTTTCTTGGAGGCAGTCACGTGACCCATATTTGTTAGCTGTGGCATGAAGGGTACTATGTAATGGGGAACAAAAACTCATCAGAAAGACTGCAAAACCCTTCCTGATATTGTTACTTTCATCCCTAAGGTTTAGCATTTGCAAACCAAGCTTATTGATTATAAAACAACCATGAAGGTTGAAAATATATCTTGTGTAGAAAAAAATATCCAGCCTAGAAAACTAAAAATTTAAAACAAACTGAGAGAAAGTAAGAGGTTTTGAGACATTTACCACAGGATAAAAGACCTTCTTTATAGCCCACAGTATAGGAGAAGTCAACAAACTCTCTTGGGGAGATTATATTCCAAAGCTGACCTGCAGTCGTATAACGCATCACACAGCAATTCTGAAAGAGAACAGCAAACAGCTGTTAGTAGTACAGGAAACACAGACATAGACTCACAGAAGTTAACCTGTAGTAAAACATTAACACTCACTTAAAATGTGTTAGAATGATTACTAACAACATTTCTTATAGTGATTCTGACAGATTTAGAAATCTATTCTATATCTCACTGTTCTATATGGACATGTACAGGATATACGATCAAAGTACAGAGGTAAGTTACCCAGAATCCAAATCTCTCTTTCAAAACAGCACCTCGTATCCTATATGATAAGTGGAAGCAGGCAGTGTAGACTGTAGATGTGTAAGATAAAATCCACAAGTACTTTGATTAAAACAAACATGGCAAGAAATGACTTAATAAAACAGAAAAAGCCACTTTGGTTACATACTTCTTTAATACCAAAAGTGGCATTTTTTTCTTTGATCTTGGCTTAATATTAATGGAAAACCTACATACCATTACCTAGAAAACTGAATATGATGGTGGTACTTTCAGAATTTTAGATTTCAGAACCTCAAAGTTTTACAATCAAAGACATAATTTTCTCAAGCAGAAAGGATAAAGCTATTGCAAAAAACAAACTCAGTTCTAACACTCATTAGAGATCTTTGCCATGACTACATAGTCTCAAAGCAATGAATATAATAGTGGATGCAAGTGCGTATACACGTTCACATGCACTTGAGCACTCGCGCACACACAGTCTCACACACGACACACACACAATCCGAAGTAACGTTTCAAAACAAATACCTCTTCAAAGTGCTCCAAAATATCCAAAGAGGTCATTAAGCTGTCCCAATCCAAGCGACAGGGACCTGGGCGTATATGGTCTATTACACTATTGACAACATCGTCTATCACACCTTGGGCTTTGAAGCTGGAGAAAAAATATTAAAGTCAAATGCTACTGGAATGAAAAATTTCAGTATGCTCTCATAGTTCACAGTTCACTTCAAAAAAAGTAAAATTTAGTGAAGATTTTTCGCAAAGAGTAAATCCTTACAACTTCCCTGATAAATAGGTTCTATCAATTATTCCATCAGAATGTACTCTAAAGATCTAATAGGAGATCTGAAGGCTATCTTCTGCATTACCATGAACACAGTAAGTACCTTCATGTTGTGGTGTAGCCAAGAACAGTCTGCAGAACACCGTAATGCTCCATTACTTTCTGTGCTGTTCTTTTCTCAGATACACTCTAACATGGTATTAGTATATCCATGTTTTAGCCTGACTTTCAAAAACTTTTTATTAGGAATAGAAAAATAGGTCACCCAGGAATAGAACACCCAGGACTGACTCATGAATAATAGCAGAACTTAACATATTTCAAAGGTGATAGTCCATATCAGTAGGAAAAAGATGTACTACTTCATAAATGGTGTATGGATTCAATACTTATCCTAACAGAGAAAATAAATCTGAATTCTTGCTTCATATCAGTCAAGACAATTCCACATAGACTAAATACCACTATATAAAAGGTAACATTTTTAAACTTTGAGAAAATTATGTAAGTTACTATCTTTGTAACCTCAGGATACAGGAAGATTATTTGAATACATAAAACAGAAATAACACAAGATGATTAAAATTAAAAACTTGCATACCACAAACGACAAAATAAGCAATTTCTTTAAAAACTAGTCACAGACTGGAAGAATGTAAGTGTAACACGTATATATTTAGATGCTGCTTCTTAGTTGCTTAGTTGTGTCCAACTCTTTGTGACCCTACAGACCGTAGCCTGCCAGGCTTCTCTGTCCATGGGATTATCCAGGCAAGAATACTGGAGTGAACTGCCATTTCCTTCTCCAGGGGATACTCCTGGGATCCTGGGATCCCAGGATCCTGACCCAGGGATCAAACATGGGTCTCCTGCGTTGCAGACAGATTCTTTACCGTCTGAACCACCAGGGAAGCCCATAAGAGGTGGTGCTAGTGCTAAAGAGCCTGCCACCCAGTGCAGGAGACTTTAGAGATGAAGGTTTGATCTAAGGTCAGAAAAGATCCCCTAGAGCGGGGCACAGCAACCCATTCCAGTATTCTAGCCAGGAGAACCCCATGGACTGAGGAGACTGATGGGCTACAGTCCATAAGGTTGCAAAGAGCTGGACATGACTGAAGTGACTTGGCACAGCACATAATTATAGAACATTTATGATTCAGTTCAGTTCAGTTCAGTCGCTCGGTCATGTCCGACTCTTTGTGACCCCATGGATGCAGCACACCAGGCCTCCCTGTCCATCACCAACTCCCAGAGTTTACTCAAACTCATGTCCATTGAGTCAGTGATGCCATCCAACCATCTCATCCTCTGTCATCCCCTTCTCCTCCTGCCTTCAATCTTTTCCTGGAATCAGGGTCTTTTCAATGAGTCAGTTCTTCGCATCAGGTGGCCAAAGTACTGCGGTTTCGGCATCGGTCCTTCCAATGAATATCCAGGACTGATCTCCTTTAGGATGGACTGGTTGGATCTTCTTGCTGTCCAAGGGACTCTCAAGAGTCTTCTCCAACACCACAGTTCAAAAGCATCAATTCTTTGGCACTAAGCTTTGTTTATAGTTCAACTCTCACATCTATACATGACTACTGGAAAAACCATAGCTTTGACTAGACGACCTTTGTTGGAACCACTGTTCAAAAAACGAGATAAAGACAATCCAAAGAAAAGATGGGCAAAGGACAAGAGTGACCTGAAAGATCAATAAACCTAGAAAAGATGCTCAATATCACTCATAATTAAATAATTACTAGCCAAGATACCATCCTGCCAGAGATTAAGAAATTAATAACAAGTGTTGAATGCAAGAAAATGACATCTCTCAAAGTGCTATCACCACCATACTAAACTGTATGTAGCACAGTCATAGGTTGACTTTAACTATATTTTTATATTAAAATGTTTTTATTTAACACAAAAGTATGTACCTCTAGATGGCAGTTTTATGTGTGACTTTTGTTTATTTTTTGCATATATAGAGTACGAATTATCTCTTTAATCAGTAAAAAAATATATATATTGTTTTTTAAAGCCAGTGCAGATAGGTGCCTTGTGTAATTGGAGTGGGATATTCATTTTCTGGGGGCTTGGAACTTTTTAAAATGAAACTGTTGACCACACTTTCTACATACAGAATGTTTTGAAGTGTATTACCAAAGATGGCATTTCCAGAAAGGTAAGTTGTACAATATTTATGAGAAGGACAGGGACACTGGAGTTGGATTAAGCACTGTAAGCAAGTGTGGAAGTTAGCCCTTTAGATCAGTAACTCCCCACAGGGGCTGAAAAAGTTTAAAAGTTTAAAAGTGGGCTGAGCCAGAAAGAACAGACAGGTGTACATCTGATCATATAACTCTAGGAATCTGAAAAAAGCCACAGATCTCTTCCCAGGAATAGACATTGTCAGAAAACTTTGTATACAATCATACGGACACTTTAAGAAGCCAGCCGTGGTCTCCCAGGATACAAGCTCTTCTCTAAACTTTCTACGCTTGTATCTGTCTCTCACAACTGTTACCATAATAAATACAAAATCCTTTGAGGACCTGGGAGGGTTGGGTTGAGCAGAGGATAAATACAAAACCAAACTCCTTGGTTGAAGAATTCAAAAGTCCTTCAGACATGCTCTCCTCATTCCCATATTTTATGTTCCAACTATATAAACACAACTTGAACTACTGTAAAAAAAAAAAAAAAAAGTCAGTCGCTCAGTCATGTTTGACTCTTTGTGACCCTTGGACTGTAACCCACCAGGCTCCTCTGTCCATGGAGTTCTCCAGTCAAAAATACAGGAGTGGGTTGCCATTCTCTTCTCCAGGGGATCTTCCTGACCCAGGGGTCGAACCCATGTCTCCTGCATTGCAGGCAGATTCTGTACTGTCTGAGACAACATGGAAGCGTAAATTCTGTAAACAAACTGTCTCAGTGATTCCCATCTACCTGGAAGCCATCTGTGTTGTGATTAAGTGCAGTTCTCTCTGCCTCATTCCCTAAGAAACACCTGTCTGTTCTTTCTGGCTCCGCACAGGTATCAGCTCTTCTGTGAGTTTTTATCACTGAGCACAATGCCCCCAGCCACTTTTAAACCTTTTCAGCCCCTGTGGGGAGTTACTGATCTAAAGGGCTAACTTCCACACTTGCTCACAGTGTTTAATCCAACTCTAGTGTCCCTGTCCTTCTCATAAATATCGTACAACTTACCTTTCTGTTTGTAGAAAGTGTGGTCAACAGTTTCATTTTAAAAAGTGCCAAGCCCCTAGAATATGAATATCCCACTCCAATTACACAAGGCACCTATCTGCACTGGCTTTAAAAAACAATATATATATTTTTTTACTGGTTAAAGACATAATTCGTACTCTATATATGCAAAAAATAAATAAACAAAATTCACACATAAAACTGCCATCTAGAGGTACATACTTTTGTGTTAAATAAAAACATTTTTAATATAAAAATATGGTTAAAGTCAACCTATGACTGTGCTACATACAGTTTAGTGTTCTGCTGTATTCATTTTTCATTATACCTTTAACATTTTTTATGTTTTTAACATCTGAAAATATGGTTTCTAAAGATTGTAAAATAGCACATTTTATAATTTAATCATTCCTTAACTATTGATTATTCAGGTTGTTTATAATTTTTAATGTTTTAAGTAATGTGACAGAAGAGACAAGTACTTAAATAATTATTAATTTCCAATTATTTCTTCAATACAAACTCTTAGAGCAAAATATGCTACAGTACTGAATAAATGCAGAAGGAATATTAGAAGTATTTTATATACCACAGTAAGAAATTAAGATTTTATCAGCTATACCATCATTTACGATTCCCAAAACAACCAACTCTATTCACCACGGACACAGACATTTAAAAGCTTTGAATGCATATGATTTTCTTCTTACAAAGTTTAAAATCTTAAAAGCAAAAGCCAAACTTTACTGGCAATGATCATTTAGCGATCATGAGTATATGTATATATACATTTGAAGTTTAGCAGTATCTTAAGAGCTATGTAAAACTACAAGAATTACTTACAGATATCCATTAAATTCTTCTGAAGGTTTCCTCCAAATTGTTACATCTTTCTATAAAAATAAAAACAGTGTATAGTGATAAAATTACATAGGTGGCAACCTGGATATAAAACTGACAATTTCATAAAGTCTACAGCATTAGCTTTTGCATGAAAGTAAAACATACATAAACATTCAAAGAAATACATACAAGTCACTCATGCCATCATATAATTCATATCTGAATTTTTTCTGTATCCTAAAGTACTACACATCTTACTTAAATTACAGACCCCTAGAAAAAGGTTTTTCAGAAGCTTAAAGACACCCAAACACTAACATCTGGTGATGGCACTCTCACTGGCCATTATTTGCGTAATCACAATCTCATCTATTTACCTTTACTGAAGAATTTAGTCTAAGATAATAGAAATGTTAAATATTTAATTCTGAATTTGCTCATATATCTTTTTAAAATGAAGCAATTCACATCTGTGATGACAGTACTACCCTGAATCAGTCCCGGCATTTTTTTCCAGATCATCTCGTAAGAAATTCTGAATATCAGAAAAGCTAAAGCACTTAACTGGAGGAGTCCTGGTTTCTAGGGTTGGCTCTGTCAACACTCAACTATGTGACAGTTTGGGTAAGTCATACTGGTGAAAACAAGAATACGAAAGGACCATCCTCACAGGCTTGTTAAAATATCTGAAATGACTTCAAACTATCAATTACTATGCTTTCCTTTCTTAAATTGACAATGACATGTTTTATTTATTGACCTGAGAGGCTGCTCTTTACAATCTTGTTGCCATGAGTCTGTTCTTGTGTCCATTACCTGAAGAGCTAACGACCGTAGTGCAGGATCGCTGCTCCTCCTCGTGAGCTATGAAACCACCAGCTTTACTGACCCACCCATCTATCCTGCACAGTCATCTAAAGTGTGGTCTATATTTTTCTATACCATTTTGAAAGTCATCCACCAGCTCATTAGAAGACAGACCCCAAACAGAAATAATTTAATTAATTTACCGTCTTCTTAGCAACTCGCCACTTTTCATCTTCAAGGTTGTGGTACTGGATAAGAGTGTTTTTAAGTCTAGTCGCCAAAACAGCTGCATCAGGCAGGGCTTCCATTTGTTTCTCCTGTTACAGAGACTAAGATTATCATCAGCAAATACCAGAGTTAGATCCAGCAGATGAAGGGGGGAGGTCTCAAATTTGATATCATAAAAAAAATCCTCCCGGAGCCGTAGAGACACCTACACATGGACCCCACCCCAAGTCAGTAATCAGAATCCCTGCACATGGCTCCTTCCTCAAAGACTGCAGGATGTGGAACACAAAGGGATAAGAATCATATATGTTATTAAAATCCTCATATAAAAAAGAAGATATAATCCTATTTCCTTTTCTAATAGAATTGAACCAAAAGGAATAAATTAAAAAACTCAAATAACTTAAAAAAAAAAAAACAACAAAAAACTGCTCTTTCCAAAACACAAAAATAACATACAAGGTATAAACTCTTTTAAAAGTCCTTAGAGTTTTAGCAACTGAAAATTTTCATTTTACCATCCAACAGATATAGCGCTGATTCTAGCAAATAAATGACAAACGCAAATGGAAACATCTTACATCTTTTAAGGATAGGGCTGGGGGGCGGGGCTGGGGGAGATAGGGCTAGAGAATTTCTAAATATCTCTAAAGAATTTCAAGTCTCAAGAATTCTACTGACTTCAATATTTTATTTGATGAAGTGTCACACGATTCAGTGAGGTATCTGTGTAACAAAAGAGGTGATATGAAGACCTGTGAGCTACCAATACAGCATAAATAAGTGGTTTACAGTTTTAAGGCAATAATTTAACTATATAAAAAGGAATGTTTAATAGTTGCAAAGAAAAGCTATCATTCAGCAATACTTTGAAAGGGAAATGATAACTAAACTTCAAAGAAAATATGAGGGATTCTATAATATAATCATTGTAAAACATTGCTGCAGATTCTCTGATGAGTCTGTGACACTGCATGGCTTCTGCAGCTAGCTTAAAGAAGTCCATGCAGTCTCTGGATGTCTCTGGGAATGATCACTCCAGGAGCCTCTGATAAACAAGCAAGCACACAAGGAATGCAGTTACCCTGAGGCTGCTGTGTGCAAAGGCCCAAGTGGAAAGAAGAAGAAGGGAGAGAAAATAACAGACAGACACACACACGAAGGGAAAAACGGATACACACACACACAGATCCAAAGTCCCAGCTCCAAAAACCTATTTACAGCTTCATGCCTAATGGGCATCTCGTCATTCTCCAGGCTTCCTTCAATCTGCCTCAGTCTTACGTGTCTTAATAATTTTACTATTAAAATGATAATCGAGCCAGCTGCTCAAGATTAAAAGCCTTAGAATCACCCCCACAGGTATCAGGAGGTTCACCACACACCACTGCCTTCAGTGCTCCTCTCCTGCTGGTTTTCTTCCTGTCCCTTAGGTAAGTCCAGCTCGTCACTGACTCTGGGCCTTTGTACTTGCCATTACTTCTCTGCCTGGATTACTAGATCCCAAATCTGAGCGTGACTAGTAACAGCCTGTATTTACAATTTCAGTTAAAACCTCCTATCCTTAACACAACATTCCCCAAATCACTATAATACCCTTCTTTTATTTTCTACATAGTGTATCACTATGTGAAACTAACTGATTTACTTACTGATATACTATATTCTGGGTTTCCCAGGTGGCTCAGTGGTAAACAATCCACCTACCAATGCAGGAGACACCAGAGACCTGAGTTTGATCTCTGAGTCGGGAAGATCTCCTAGAGAAGAAAATGGCAACCCACTCTAGTATTCTTGCCTGGGAAATCCCACAGACAGAGGAGCCTGGCAGTTTACAGCCCATGGGGTCACAAAGAATCAGACACGACTGAATACATACACATTATACTCTACTCTTTGACTACCATGTCCCTTACTAATAGAGGGGTGGGCCCATGTCTGCTTTTTAACTACTATATCCCCACCAACTAGAACACTGTCTGAAACACAGCAGCCCCTTAATATTTATTGAAGTGTATTTGCTTCAGAACATGAATTAACTTCTCTCCTTTTGGTGCCACAGTACTCTCCAGTAAAAGGCTAAGGAAGAAAAGGCTTTGGAGAAAGCTGTCCATTTACAAATCACAAAGTTACAGTAAGAAAAGATCTAAATGCAGTATCAAGGCTCACACCTGTGTGGGAATAAGGATGCAGTTCTCACCACAGGTGCACACATCAGAATTACCTTGCTATAATCTGCAGTAGTTGTTGATGTTGACAAAGACTCTCTCCTTGGTCAGGCTCCTCTGAGTCCTCCGCAATGAGGCCTAGCCCTTGGGAAGCTGGTGGCTTAGCAGTAAAGAATCCACCTGCAATGCAGATGTAAGAGATGCGGGTTTGATCCCTGGGTCAGGAAGATTCCCCTGGAGGAGGGCATGGCAACCTCTCCAGTCTTCTTGCCTGGAGAATACCATGGACTGAGAAGCCTGGCAGACTACAGTCCGCAGGTTCGCAGAGTCGGACATGACTGGGCAGCACACATGCCCGCTCCTGGGCTTGTCCTTGGACCCCATAGTCCAGTTTCCACAAGAGTCCTGCTGAGTCAGTTTAATGAAATCCCCTACCCTCGAACTTCCTTACCCCACTTTCAATCTTATCACCCTAGCCTGCCTTTAGCAAGAATCCTGCCAAGTTGCTTTAGGGCAATACCCCTTAGTAATTTTTCATTCACTGACACCCACCTTGCTCCCTGGCTATCCACCCCCATTTGCCCTTGCTGTATTCAGAATGAAGCCTAGTTCTATCCAAAGGTCTCTTTTCCACTATTGCAACAGTCACTGAATAAGATTTGCCTTTCCACTCTAATGTGTGTCTGCCTCTGGTTTTCTGTGACACTGATTTTGGATATTAGATTTCACGGACCTCAGCCAGATAGTCTGATTCAGTGGGTCTGTTCTAGAACAGGCCCCAGAAAACTAGGTCCTTTAAAAAGCCTCACTGATCATTCTGTTATGCAGTCAGGAGTGACAACCACTAATATGAAAACTAAAGTGACAAAAATAAGTCAGTGCTATAGGTAATATTTAAACAGCACAAACCAGAGCATAAAAGCCATTAAACATGATAAAATATGAAAATGATGCAGAAGTTCAGGAAAGGAAAAAAAGCTTCTTCTCTATTCCCTGATGATGTATCCTGAGATCTGCAAATTAAACTGACAAAAGATAAACAGAAAAAAACGCAAACAAAATGTACTCGATGACAATATTTAATTTCTATGTGCAAAGAGAAGCAATTACATGTGGAGTTTATGCACCATTTTAAAAAAGGGTGATAAACTGCAGAAAAATGACAAGACAAGGGAAAGGGGGTTTGAGCTTCTAGGGGTGGCAAATTATGGCAAAATAAATATATGAGGAAGAATAATAAAAGGTAACGGAGAAGGCGGTGGCACCCACCCCAGTACTCTGCCTGGAAAATCCCATGGACGGAGGGGCCTGGTGGGCTGCAGTCCACGCTAAGGGTCTGACATGACTGAGCGACTTCACGTTCACTTTTCACTTTCATGCACTGGAGAAGGAAATGGCAACCCGCTCCAGTGTTCTTGCCTGGAGAATCCCAGGGACGGGGGAGCCTGGTGGGCTGCCATCTATGAGGTTGCACAGAGTTGGACACGACTGAAGCGACTTAGCAGCAATAAAAGATAAAGGCTATTTTAGTCCATTTAAGGTAAGGCTATTTAGTCTATTTGACTGTGTAGACCATCTCAGTGCCAAATTTCTATTGCCAATGATAGCAGTTATTCTCCTGGTACAGGAGAGAAGTCAGTCCTTCACAAAAGGAAATTTATGTCCTACTTTTAGGCAGATAGTGGAAGGAAAAATAGTTCTTTCTGCTTTTGCTGCTTCTTAATTGCCTTCAGCTCAAAGTAACCTCTTTTCTGAAGTAGGATATTTTGGGGTGGCATATACCTTCAGAGGGCTTCTGTGGTGGCTAAGTGGGTAAAGAATCTGCCTGAAATGTGGGAGGCCTGGGTTTGATCCCTGGGTTGGGAAGATCTCCTGGAGGAGGGAATGGCAACCCACTCCAGTATTCTTGCCTGGAGAATCCCACGGACGGAGGAGCCTGGCGGGCTACAGTCCATGGGGTCTCAAAGAGTCGGACACGACTAAGCGACTAAGCACAGAACATTCCTTCAGAAACGTGGAAAAGTATATAGAGAAAATTCAGTAATACAAAACTTAGGATCTATGAAAGTGTGCAAAATATTTAATAATTATAGATCCTAACCACAGACTAAAAGTGGATGAGCGTATTCAAAAAGTCTGTGAGTCAGAAATAGATTCTCTTTCCACTCAAGAGACTGCTAACTTGACAGCCAGTACAATGACCTTATTAAAGCATATGTTATAAACAAACACAAGTTCTTGAGAGGACTTACAAAGGAAATTTAACTTATCTATTACTGGGATCTTGCTGATTAAACAATATTCTTTAAATCCAAGGGTCACCTATCAGATTTCTGTGTTGGGCAGATAAAAGTATTTTCAAAACTCTTTGATAGAAATGAAAGGTGAAGTGGAAAGCTACTGTTAGCATAAATCATACTGTATTTATGCAAATCTAGCACACAAAAAGTAAGCAATAAAAAACTACCTATAAAGATGAGAATCTGAATTTTTACGGTGGTTACGTTAGTTATCATTCACTCCTACTGGATAATATAAAGTTCACATTCCTTAATGTGGCTTATGGGTCCGTTTCCAAGCCCACTGTCTAATTTCTACTCTTCTATCCTGGACAACCCCTTAAGACTACATCAGCTCCCCCTTAATGTGAAAAACTCCTGATAATGTGCCTCTTTAGGTGTTGTGGAGTAGGAGGTAGAAAAGGAAGAAAAGAAAGTTTAAGTATAAACTTGGAAAATCTCTCTTCTCGTCTCATGAAGTATTTAACCAGTCAGTTAACTCTTGCATGGATTTTCTTCATCAAGATTAAGTCCAAAAGGGAGTAACAATTACTTTCTAAACTGATCATTTGTGTGTGGACAGACAATACAGAGCATCTCTCATGGACCAAGGTGGGGTGGGGGTGGGGGAACAACACTGGGCTTATCAAGGTCTTGAGGCTTTCCTAACATAAGAGGACATTCACATTAATTGAAAAGAAAAACCACAATATGCCCTATTCCAATCTCTGCCTGTGGAGAATGTCACGAAATGTTTTGAATACCATTCTGAATTCCCTCTTACTAACCTTGCTGCTACTGCTGCTAAGTCACTTCAGTCGTGTCCGACTTTGTGAGAACCCATAGACGGCAGCCCACCAGGCTCCCCCGTCGCTGGGATTCTTCCAGGCAAGAATACTGGAGGGGGTTGCCATTTCCTTCTCCAATGCATGAAAGTGAAGTCGGTCAGTCGTGTCCGACTCCCAGAGACCCCATGGACTACAGCCTACCAGGCTCCTCTGTCCATGGGATTTTCCAGGCAAGAGTACTAGAGTGGGGTGCCATTGCCTTCTCCAACTAACCTAACTTGACCTTATAATAAACTCTCAAACTTCAACTGTTATACATCAGAGAAAACAGGAACCACAACTGCACCAGAATCTAACAGCTCAGCATGCCAGGCCTCCCTGTCCATCACCAACTCCTGGAGCTTGCTCAAACTCATGTCCATCAAGTCGGTGAAGCCATCCAACCATCTCATCCTCTGGCATCCTCTTCTCCTCCTGCCCTCAATCTTTCCCAGCATCAGGGTCTTTTCCAGTGCGTCAGTTCTTCACAGCAGGTGGCCAAAGTACTGGAGTTTCAGCTTCAGCCAGGTGCTAAGTAATGTCTGTCTATATTTTTTCCTTCTGTTAGCTGCTGTCGTGTCCGACTCTTGTGACCCCCATGGACTGTAGCCCACCAGACTCTTCTCTCAATGGAATTCTCCAGGCAAGAATACTGGAGTGAGTTGCCATTTCCTATTCCAGGGGATCTTCCCAACCCAGGTCTCATGCATTGCAGTCAGAGTCTTTATTACCTGAGCTACCAATCTTTTTTCTCATGTTTTCCATATTTATGTTTTTAAAGTGGTCACTAGTGTAGACAGTGGCTCCCATCATAGAGTGGGCAGCCTTCACAAGTTAAACATTTTCTTGAGGCCTTCTATCAGCATCAGTCTTTGACTAATACAATACCAATTTTTGTCAAACATCAGTGAAATGGCCATGGGTTTCAATTATATATGGAACATAATAAGTAAGTGTTAGTTGCTCAGTCGTGCCTGACTCTTTGAGACCCCACAGACTGCAGCCCACCAGGCTTTTCTGTCCATGAGATTTTCCAACCAAGGATACTGGAGTGGGTTGCCATTTCTTCTCCAGGGGATCTTCCCAACCCAGGGATCGAACCCAGGTCTCCTGCACTGCAGGCAGATTCTTTACCAACTGAGCTACAAGGGAAGTCATATATGGAACATAATAAACATTTTAACCTTTAATGAAAAGTAAATGCCATAAAAATCTGTTTGTACTTATGTAGCATGATTAAGTCAGAATTCACTTATTAAAGAAGTTCATATCAGAATTGCTTTACCTTCCATTACCTGATTGATGTGGGTTTCATTTATGTGAACAGCTTAAATTTAACATTCCATAGATTTTCCCCAAGTTGTACAAACCAAGGCCATGTAAATTATATTTTCTATCTAACATAAAAATTTCAGCATATGCTTAATTTCTGATCAATTCTGAATTAGTAACTTAGTTTTTCCAATTATTCAAGTACAACAGTTTCTCATTTTTGAGACTAGCTCTAGCAAGAATACAACAGGGAAGGAAGCCTCCTGCAATGTGATGGATACACCTCTGATTCAGTGTTCACTTTGGCTTATTTTAGGGGCTTCCCTTGTGGCTCAGCTGGTAAAGAATCCACCCGCAAAGCAGGAGACCTGGGTTTTTTTAAAGACCTGGTATTGAGAAGAAACCCTGGAGAAAGGAAAGGCTACCCACTCCAGTATTCTGGCCTAGAGAATTCCATGCCTATACAGTCCATGGGGTCGCAAACAGTTGGAGGTAACTGAGCGACTTTAATTTTCACTTTTCACTTTCATAGCTCAGTTGGTAAAGAATCCACCTGCAAAGCAGGAGATCCGGGTTGGATTTCTGAGTCAGGAAAATCCACTGGAGAAGGGAGAGCCTATCCACTCCAGTATTCTTCCGCTTCCCTTGTGGCTCAGCTGGTAAAGAATCTGCCTGCAATGCAGGAGACCTGGTTTGATCCTGGGTTGGGAAGATCCCTTGGAGAAGGGAAAGGCTTCTCACTCCAGTATTCTGACCTAGAGAATTCCGTGGACTATCCATGTGGTCGCAAAGGGTTGGGGACACGACTGAGTGACTTTCACTTGGCTTATTTTAGGACACAGTTTACAATACCAATGAGACTTGTACAAAACTTAACATTAAATTCTAACAATGTCACAGCTTTGAGTCCAAGTAATATTCAAGCTCCTAATGCTCTAATCTTTTATTAAAAAAAATAATGGCTAACATTACATGATCAATCTTTCTGGCCACTTTAAACTGTATTCTTTCATTTAGTCCTCATAAATAACCTTAAGAGCCTATCCTACTATTATCTTTATTTTACAGAAAGTGAAACCATCAATACGGAGATTGTCTCTTGTCCAAGATCACACAGCCAGTAAGTGATGGAGCAAGAATTCCAACCCATGACCTCTGCCTTCAGAGATTAAAGGGCTATCTTGTAAAACACTGGAAGCTGATTACAGGCTGGAAGAGTCTCTACGTTAAAAATGTGACATCATGTTGAATTTGCTGTGTTTTGTCTAGGCTCTTGAACCTAAAAAAATGTCAGGTAATCTTTCCTAATTGCAATTTGGGGACAGCAGCACCAGTAATTTATTGAGGAATTCCGAATTAATATTTTTAGTACCGAATTTGGAACAAATGAGCACTCGGAAAACGCTGCCCCTTAGAGTCTCCGCCGACGCCTGGCGTGAAGGCGCGCACCTTTCTGCGTCCGTGCACCGCTGGGGGCGCGGGAGCGCTGTCCGCCGCAGGGGCGCCTCAGAGAGCCTCCCTCGGCCCTGGGGCGCTCGCCACCGCTCCCGCATTTAACACACAAGGTGCCTGTCGGCGCCCGAGCGCCGGGGAGCGGGCGGAACGGGTGCAGACCCCGGTCCCTCCAGGGCGTCCCCCCCGGACGCAGCCTGCCTTCCCGAGGCCCCTGCCGGGACAGCCCCAGGCCCAGGAAGACGCCTCGCCGCCCCTCAGCCCCCGCCTCACCTCCGCCACTCACCGCTCCTAGGGGCGCTCCTCGGATCAAGACGCGACCAGGCGCCCGTGGTCAACTCGCACCGCTCCCTTCGGCCCCGCCCGCCGAAGCCCCCTCGGCCAATGGGCGCCCGGCGCGGACGGCAGCCACCTATTGGAAGGCCGTACGTCTTCCGGGGGCGGGCAGAGCCTCGCCCCGCCCCGCCCCGCCTCGCCCCCCCTCGCCCCGGCGCTTCCGGGGCAGAAGCCGGTAGGCGGACGCGCGTCAGCTGGGATTGGCGGGCGGTGGCGGCGCGCGGCCTGCGGGTTGGTGGCCGCGGGTGGGCCGACTCCACGCGGGGTGTGAGTCGGCACCAGCCCGGCCCCCAGCTCAAGCCGGGCCCCTGCGGCCCTCGCCCGGCGGGGTGGCCTGCTTCCGAGCGCCTGAGGGCGGGTTGCGCGTAACCGCTAGCCTGGCTGAGCCGGAGAGCGCAGAGGCGTGAGAGGTCTCTGAGGGCCGGGTGGCTGCTCGGACCCGAGTCAGAGACAAACGGAATATGCGCGGGAAGCGTGGGGGCTCTCGGTCCCCGGGACTCCTCACAGCCGCTGTGCGAGCGGATCCTTCTCAGTGCGGGCTTGGGGGGCAGCCTGGAGGTAGGAGCTGCGGACGAGCGGGAGGCTGCGGCGGCCTCACAAAGCGCGCCGCTTTTCCTGTGTTGAAGGCGGGTCACCCATCTGACGGGGAGTTTGCAGATACATTTACTGGGATACGTGGTTTGAGAACCAAGAGAAGGAAGAAATGCAGTGCTACGCTTTTAGTTATTTTAGACTCAAACGAGAAAATAGTATTTCATAAAAATTTTATTTAGCGTCCTGAAAAAGTTCACCTAGCACCGCCTGATAATTATTATGAGCAGATTTTCAAATTCTTACCTGATTGTTCATATATAAAAGGAATAATGGCTTGGTGCTTACTTGTCCATTAGCGTCTTACATGTTCAGTTCGGTTCAGTTGCTCAGTCATGTCCAGCTCTTTGAGACCCCATGAATCGCAGCACGCCAGGCCTCCCTGTCCCTCACCAACTCCCGTTCACTCAAACTCACATCCATCCAGTCGGTGATGCCATCCAGCCATCTTATCCTCTGTCGTCCCCTTCTCCTCCTGCCCCCAATCCCTCCCCCGCATCAGAGTCTTTTCCAATGAGTCAACTCTTCGCATGAGGTGGCCAAAGTACTGGCATTTCAGCTTTAGTATTATTCCTTCCAAAGAAATCCCAGGGCTGATCTCCTTAGAATGGACTGGTTGGACCTCCTTGCAGTCCAAGGGACTCTCAAGAGTCTTCTCCAACACCACAGTTCAAAAGCATCAATTCTTCGGCGCTCAGCCTTCTTCACAGTCCAGCTCTCACATCCCTACATGACCACAGGAAAGACCATAGCCTTGACTAGGCGAAACTTTGTTGGCAAAGTAATGTCTCTGCTTTTGAATATGCTATCTAGGTTGGTCATAACTTTCCTTCCAAGGAGTAAGCATCTTTTAATTTCATGGCTGCAGTCACCATCTGCATGTATTCATCTGTAAAACACATCTACCTTGGGGGGCTATGTAGATTCAATGAAATAGAAAGTATGTAAAAGTCTAACCAAAGCACTTTTAAACGACTGTCTCAAGGCATTATCCTATATACATGCAAACAAAAACCACAATAATTGACCAATAATGATTAGCAAGTGAGTGACTCCAGGCCTAGCTCCTTAAGGCAGATTACTTAATTTCTGAGTAGCTAAATTGGAATTTGGTCCAGGCATCAGTTCAGTTCAGTCGCTCAGTCGTGTCCAACTCTTTGCGACCCCATGAATCGCAGCACACCAGGCCTCCCTGTCCATCACCAACTCCCGGAGTTCACTCAGACTCACATCCATCCAATCGGTGATGCCATCCAGCCATCTCATCCTCTGCTGTCCCCTTCTCCTCCTGCCCCCAATCCCTCCCAGCATCCGGGTCTTTTCCAATGAGTCAGCTCTTCGCATGAAGTGGCCAAAGTACTTCAGCATCATTCCCTCCAAAGAAATCCCAGGGCTGATCTCCTTCAGAATGGACTAGTTGGATCTCCTTGCAGTCCAAGGGACTCTCAAGAGTCTTCTCCAACACCACAGTTCAAAAGCATCAATTCTTCGGCGCTTAGCCTTATTCACAGTCCAACTCTCACGTCCATACATAACCACTGGAAAAACCATAGCCTTGACTAGATGGACCTTTGTTGGCAAAGTAATGTCTCTGCTTTTGAATATGCTATCTAGGTTGGTCATAACTTTCCTTCCAAGGAGTAAGCGTCTTTTAATTTCAAGGCTGCAGTCACCATCTGCAGTGATTTTGGAGCCCAGAAAAATAAAGTCTGATACTGTTTCCCCATCTATTTCCCATGAAGTGATGGGACCAGATGCCATGATCTTCGTTTTCTGAATGTTGAGCTTTAAGCCAACTTTTTCACTTTCTTTCACTTTCATCAAGAGGCTTTTCAGTTCCTCTTCACTTTCTGCCATAAGGGTGGTGTCATCTGCATATCTGAGGTTATTGATATTTCTCCCAGCAATCTTGATGCCAGCTTGTGTTTCTTCCAGCCCAGCGTTTCTCATGATGTACTCTGCATATAAGTTAAATAAGCAGGGTGACAATATACAGCCTTGACGTACTCCTTTTCCTATTTGGAACCAGTCTGTTTTTTCATGCCCAGTTCTAACTGTTGCTTCCTGACCTGCATACAGATTTCTCAAGAGGCAGGTCGGGTCGTCTGGTATTCCCATCTCTTTCAGAATTTTCCACAGTTTATTGTGATCTACACAGTTAAAGGCTTTGGCATAATAAATAAAGCAGAAATAGATGTTTTTCTGGAATTCTCTTGCTTTTTCCATGATCCAGCGGATGTTGGCAATTTGATCTCTGGTTCCTCTGTCTTTTCTAAAACCAGCTTGAACATCAGGAAGTTTATGGTTCACATATTGCTGAAGCCTGGCTTAGAGAATTTTGAGCATTACTTTACTAGCATGTGAGATGAGTGCAATTGTGTGGTAGTTTGAGCATTCTTTGGCATTGCCTTTCTTTGGGATTGGAATGAAAACTGACCTTTTCCAGTCCTGTGGCCACTGCTGAGTTTTCCAAATTTGCTGGCATATTGAGTGCAGCACTTTCACATCATCATCTTTCAGGATTTGGAATAGCTCAAGTGGAATTCCATCACCTCCACTAGCTTTGTTCATAGTGATGCTTTCTAAGGCCCACTTGACTTCACATTCCAGGATGTCTGGCTCTAGGTCAGTGATCACACCATCGTGATTATCTGGGTTGTGAAGATTTTTTTGTACAGTTCTTCTGTGTATTCTTGCCACCTCTTCTTAATGTCTTCTGCTTCTGTTAGGTCCATACCATTTCTGTCCTTTATCGAGCCTGTCTTTGCATGAACTGTTCCTTTGGTATCTCTAATTTTCTTGGAGAGATCTCTAGTCTTTCCCATTCTGTTGTTTTCCTCTATTTCTTTGCATTGATCGCTGAAGAAGGCTTTCTTATCTCTCCTTGCTATTGTTTGGAACTCTGCATTCAGATGCTTATATCTTTCCTTTTCTCCTTGGCTTTTTGCTTACTTTGTTTTCGTAGCTATTTGTAAGGCCTCCCCAGACAGCCATTTTGCTTTTCTGCATTTCTTTTCCATGGGGATGGTCTTGATCCCTGTCTCCTGTACAATGTCATGAACCTCATTCCATAGTTCATCAGGCACTCTGTCAGATCTAGGCCCTTAAATCTATTTCTCACTTCCACTGTATAATCATAAGGGATTTGATTTAGGTCATACCTGAATGGTCTAGTGGTTTTCCCTACTTTCTTCAATTTAAGTCTGAATTTGGTAATAAGGAGTTCATGATCTGAGCCACAGTCAGCTCCTGGTCTTGTTTTTGTTGACTGTATAGAGCTCCTCCATCTTTGGCTGCAAAGAATATAATCTGATTTCAGTGTTGACCATCTGGTGATGTCCATGTGTAGAGTCTTCTCTTGTGTTGTTGGAAGAGGTGTTTGCTATGAGCAGTGCATTTTCTTGGCAAAACTCTATTAGTCTTTGCCCTGTTTCATCCCGTATTCCAAGGCCAAATTTGCCTGTTACTCCAGGTGTTTCTCGGGGAAGGCAATGGCACCCCACCCCAGTACTTTTGCCTGGAAAATCCCATGGACGGAGGAGCCTGGTAGGCTCCAGTCCGTGGGGTCGCCAAGAGTCGGACACGACTCAGCGACTTCACTTTGACTTTTCACTTTCATGCATTGGAGAAGGAAATGGCAACCCACTCCAGTGTTCTTGCCTGGAGAATCCCAGGGACAGGGGAGCCTGGTGAGCTTCCGTCTATGGGGTCGGACAGAGTCGGACACGACTGAAGCGACTTAGCAGCAGCAGCAGTAGCAGCCAGGTGTTTCTTGACTTTCTACTTTTGCATTCTAGTCCCCTATAATGAAAAGACATCTTTTTTGGGTATTAGCTCTAAAAGGTCTTGTAGGTCTTCATAGAACCATTCAGCTTCTTCAGGATTACTGGTTGGGGCATAGACTTGGATTACTGTGATATTGAATGGTTTGCCTTGGAAACAAACAGAGATCATTCTGTTGTTTTTCAGATTGGTCCAGGCATACTGAACTCTAAAACTGGGGCACTTAACCCGCAGGAAATGCAAAATGTGTTTCACAGGCTCTCTATCAGGCATCTACCTGTGCATAGCACGGGGGACCAGAAATCAAAGACCCAATACATGTCCAGAAAGTTTACACAGTTAAACGGTGTGTGGGGAGGGACAACTCCACATTTACCATTTCGAAAAAGTAGAAAATGACTATCTCTCTTTATTAGAATTGAGCTCTAGGTATATTGCTCAGTAGTTTGCCTATTCTCCCACAGAATCTGGTAGAATTTTTTTTACAAAATCAACATGTCATTTTTTTTTTAAAGGAGTTGCATAAAGTTACACATCACTTATGCCTCACTTGAGTTCAGTCACTCAGTCACGTCTGACTCTTTGCCACCCCATGGACTCTAGCACATCAGGCTTCCCTGTCCATCAGGAACTCCCGGAGTTTACTCAAACTCATGTCCATTGAATCGTTTTTGCCATCCAACCATCTCATCCTCTGTCGTCCCCTTCTTCTCCTGCCTTCAGTCTTTGCCAACATCAGGGTCTCTTCCAGTGAGTCAGTTTTTTGCATCAGGTGGCCAAAGTATTGGAGTTTCAGCTTCAGCATCAGTCCTTCCAATGAATGTTCAGGACTGATTTCCTTTAGGATTGACTGGATTGATCTTTTTTCAGGCCAAGGGACTTTCAAGTCTTCTTGAACACACTGATCATAGCAAATACCCTCTTCCAACAAAACAAGAGAAGATGCAACACATGGACATCACCAGATGATCAATACCGAAATCAGATGGATTATATTCTTTGCAGCCAAAGATGGGGAAGCATTGCCTTTCTTTGGGACTGGCATGAAAACTGACCTTTCCTGGGCCTGTGACCACTGCTGAGTTTTCCAAATTTGCTGGCATATTGAGTGCAGCACTTTCACAGCATTATCTTTTAGGATTTGAAATAGCTCAACTGGAATTCCATCACCTCCACTAGCTTTGCTCATTGTGATGCTTCCTAAGGCCCACTTGACTTTCCATTCCAGGATGTCTGGCGCTAGTGAGTGATCACACTATCATGGTTATCTGAGTCATGAAGATCTTTTTTGTACATTTCTTCTATGTATTCTTGCCACCTCTTCTTAATATCTTCTGCTTCTGTTAGGTCCATACCGTTTCTGTCCTTTATCGAGCCCATCTTTGCATAACATGTTCCCTTGGTATCTCTAGTTTTCTTGAAGAGATCTCTAGTCTTCCCCTTTCTATTGTTTTCCTCCATTTCTTTGCATTGATTACTGAGCAAGGCTTTCTTATCTCTCCTTGCTATTGTTTGGAACTCTGCATTCAGATGGGTATATCTTTCCTTTTTTTCTTTGCCTTTCGCTTCTCTTCTTTTCTCAGTTATTTGTAAAGCCTCCTCAGACAACCTTTTTGCATTTCTTTTTCTTGGGGATGGTCTTGATCACTGCTTCCTGTACAATGTCCTCTATCAGATCTAATCTCTTGAATCTGTCACTCTGTCTGAATTTTGCAATAAGGAGTTCATGATCTGAGCCATAGTCAGCTCCTGGTCTTTTTTTTTTTTTTCCTGACTGTGTAGAGCTTGTCCATCTTTGGCTGCAAAGAATATAATCCCTCTGATTTCACTGTTGACCATCTGGTGATGTCCATGTGTAGAGTCATCTCTTGTGTTGTTGAAAGAGGGTGTTTGCTATGACCAGTGCGTTCTCTTGGCAAAACTCTGTTAACCTTTGCCCTGCTTCATTCTGTACCCCAAGGCCAAATTTACCTGTTACTCCAGGTATCTCTTGACTTCCTAATGCTATTTATAGCATTGGACTTTACTTCCATCACCAGTCACATCCTCAACTGGGCATTGTTTTCACTTTGTCTCCATCTCTTCATTCTTTCTGGAGCTATTTCTCTACTCTTCTCCAGTAGCATATTGGGCACCTACCTACCTGGGGAGTTCATCATTCAGTCTCCTATCTTTTTGCCTTTTCATACTGTTCATGGGGTTCTTAAAGCAAGAATACTCAAGTGGTTTGCCATTCCCTTCTCCAGTGGACCATGTTTCGTCAGAACTCTTCACCATGACCTCTCATTCTTGGGTGGCCCTACACTGCATGGCTCATAGTTTCATTGAGTTAGACAAGGCTGTGATCCATGTGATCAGATTGGTTAGTTTTCTGTGATTGTGGTTTTCATTCTATCTGCCTTCTGATGGATAAGGATAAGAGGCTTATGGATGCTTCCTGATGGGAGAGACTGACTGAGGCGGAAACTAAGTCTCCTTCTGATGGGCTCAGTAAATCTTTAATCCAGTTCTCTGTTGATGGGCGAGGCTGTATTCCCTCTGTGTTGTTTGACCCTAGACCAAACTATGGTAGGGGTAATGAGGATAATGGCGACCTCCTTCCAAAGGACTTGTGCACGTATTGTTGTATTCAGTGCCCCTGACCCTGCAGCAGGCCACTGTTGACCCACGCCTCTGCTGGAGACTCCTAGACCCTCACAGGCAAGTTGGCTCAGTCTCCTGTGGGGTCACTGCTCTTTTCTCCTGGGTCCTGGTGGGCACGAGGTCTCATTTGTGCCCTCCAAGAGTCTGTTTTCCCAGTCCTGTGTAAGTTCTGTAGTCAAATTCCTCTTGCCTCCAAAATCAAAATTCCTGGGAGTCCTCAGTCCCTTTGCCTGATCCAGAGGTTCAGAAATCTGTTGTCAGTCCTAGAACTTTCTTAACAGTGTGAGAATTTATTTGGTATAATTGTTCTTCAGTTTCTGGGTTGCATGCTTGGTGGCTCTATGGTGGGTTTAGCCCTCCAAGAAGGCTTAAGCCACATGCTGTGTGACCCCGGTCTGCTGCACCCAGACACCTATGCCTACAGGGAAGTTGTTGTTTTTTTGCCCTTTGCTCTTCATCTGTTGCCGTATTTATCTTGGTTAGAAATAAGTTGGGCTAACTCAAAACCACTCTATTTCTATCAAAGTGGAATGCTAATATAAGCAAAACTGCAGGTTCAGAAAAAAATAATAATAATATAATATTATCGGAAGCTATTATTGAGGGCTATGGACCAAACACAGGGCTAAGCATTTTACATGTATTAACTCATTTAATCCTGATAACAACCTCATAAGGTATGTACTATTATTACTGCGCTCACAAGAAAACTACATGTAGTGTATAAAGCAACAGACAGGTCCCCTATCCAAATAGTTTGGAATAGCTGGAATAGATGGAAATTAGCTTTCTGTCTAAAGTTCAAGTATAGAAGAGACATATGATGTATTGGGGGGCTTTACAGGTGCCTCAATGGTAAAGAATCCACCTGCCAATGCAGGAGACATGGATTCGATCCCTGGGTCAGGAAGGTCCCCTGAAGAAGGAAATGGCAACCACTCCAGTATTCATACCTGAGAAATCCCATGGACAGAGGAGCCTGGTGGGCTGTAATTCATAGGGTTGTGCAAGAGTCGGACATGACTTAGCAACTAGACAATAACAACAGAGTTTATTTGACCAGCTATAGAAAGTCACCCTGAGGAGGAAAACTAGCTTCCCTACCAAGCCCTTACTGTAATCAGGATGAATATATTAACATATCTAAAAATGGAGTTTTCAAGAAAACAGAAACCAAAAAAATCCAAAATATAGATATAATGTATCCAGTATTTGTGCCAAGAGGCAGTAAATTTAGAAATAAAAAGCAAAATAAAAACATGCCAAAATATCCTCAACTACTTGAAATTAAAAAAAAAAAAATCAGTCCCCCAAACTCTCTTGGATCAAAGAGAATTAAATATTACGTACTGAAGAAGGTTGACTCAATGGACATGAGTTTGAGCAAACCCAAGGAGATGGTGAAAATCAGAGAAGCCTGGCATGCTGCAGTTCATGGCGTCACAAAGAGTCGGACACGACTTAGTGATTGAACAACAATAATTTCAAACATTAATATTAATAAATATTAACATTAATAAGTTTAAAAAGTAGAGCCTTACCTATCAAAACTAGGGAATATGGCAAATTACATACTTAGAAAACTTGACTCAGGAAAATTTATTACCTCAATTCAAGTCAGCAAATAATTATTAAATCCCTGCTGTAGGAAAATCTGTTGAAACTGGGACAGTTTATAAAGTGACCTCCCGACCCCCCCAGCCAATTTCAGAGCTGGATTTGATCCTGAACCTTTTATTTATATAATCCAAGTATTTTTCAGGTCAGTTTGAGTTAGCTTTCCCTCATTTAGAATAAAAGAGCTTTTACGGAATAAAGACCCCTTTTCTCTTGTGACACTTTCTTCTTTTGTTCTATGCAGCCATGGTCTGGAGTCAGGTGAAAACAGTAAAAAAGTGAGTGTTGGGACGGACATCCTAGCTGCAGGACTAAGGGACCTGAACATTTTCATCTATGGTTAAGGGAGACAAGGATAGTTTCAGCATTCCTGGGCAGGTCCTGCACCTGGCTGGAGCAACTTTTTTGTGTAGTCCATTTATACGCATGTGGGGAGAAGACATGTATGAGAATCATCTATTTTTTTTGTTGTCACAAGTATCTTAAACACCCAGAACTGTGCTTAAATGAATATCCTTAAGGTCAAGCTGTGTTTTCTACTTTCAACTTCCATGAAATTCTCCAGTATCCTTTCAATAAGCCTTCTTCGTGTCCTTTAAATGGGTTTCTGTTTCTTGTAATCAATCCCTGGCTCTCACAGAAGTACATCCTCGTCCCCTTGAGGAAATTTTTTCCATGCTTAAACAAATGGAACTAATATCAATGATGATATTTACTATAGCTCTTGTCAAGGAAGGAGGCAGAGGACTTTGCACAAAGCATTAAAGATAATTGAACCTTAGTTTTCTCACCTGTGATTTGAGATTAAGTTATGGTAATCAAAACAGTATAGTACTGGCACGAAAGCAGACATATGAATCAGTGCAACAGGATAGAAAGTCCAGAAATGAACTCATGGATATATGGTGAGCTAATCTATGACAGAGAGGGAAAGCTGGACAGCTACATGGTAAAGAATAGAATTAGAACATTCCACAACACCACACACAATAATGAACTCAACATGAATTAAAGAACTAAATGTAAGACCAGATACTATAAAATTCTCAGAGGAAAACACAGGCAGAACACTTACAGCAGCAATATTTTTTGGATCTGTCTCCTAGAGTAATGGAAATAAAAACAAAAGTAAATAAATGGGATCTTATCAAACTCAAAAGCTTTTGCACAGCAGAGGAAACCCATAAACAGAATGAAAAGACAACCTTCAGACTGGGAGAAAACATTTGTAAATGATGCTACTGACAAGGGATTAATTTTCAAAATTAATTTTGAAAATTTCAGCTTATGAGACTGAATATTAGAAAAAAAAAAACAAAACAGCTCAATCAAAAAAAAAAAACAAAACACACAGGCAGGAAAGGTAAACATTTCTTCAGAGAAGACATACAGATGGCCAACAGGCATGTGAAAAGATGCTTAACTTGGCTAATTATTAGAGAAATGCAAATCAAAACTGCAATAAGGTGTCACCTCACACCAGTAAAAATGGACATTATTAAAAAATAAAAATAATAAATGCTAGAGAAGGTATGGAGAGAAAGGAACCCTCCTACATCATTAGTGAGAATGTGAATTGGTACAACCACTATGAAGAACAGTATGGAGGTTCCTTGAAAAAGTAGAAACAGTTACTGTAAGATCATGCAGTTCCACCTCTAGGCATATATCCAGAGAAAACTAATTCAAAAAGGTACATGCACTCCGATGCAATGCACTCCAACTCCAATGTTCATATTGGCCCTATTCACAGTAGCCAAGAGATGTAAACAACCTAAATGTCCATCACCAGATGAATATACAGATCCGTCCATCAACAGATAAAGATGTGAATATATTCAGTAGAATTATATATATGTATATATGTGTGTGTGTATATATATATTTATTATATATATATATATATATACCCACAGTGGAATATTACACAGCCATTAAAGAGAATAAAATAATGCCATTTGCCACAACATGGGTGGGCCTAGAGATTATCATTTTAAGTGGAGTAAGTCAGGGAAATACAAGTATCATATGATATCACTTATATGTGGAATCTAGAAAAATAATATAAATTAACTTGTTTACAAAACAGAGACTTATAGACATAGAAAACAAGTTTATGGTTACCAAAGGGGATATCAACTGGTAGGAAGGGTAGGAAGGGAGAAGAGATAAATTAGGAGTTTGAGGTTAATGTATATACAGTCGGGGAAGGCCATGGCACCCCACCCCAGTACTTTTGCCTGGAAAATCCCATGGACGGAGGAGCCTGGTAGGCTCCAGTCCGTGGGGTTGCTAAGAGTCAGACACGACTGAGCGACTTCACTTTGACTTTTCACTTTCATGCATTGGAGAAGGAAATGGCAACCCACTCCAGTGTTCTTGCCTGGAGAATCCCAGGGACAGGGGAGCCTGGTGAGCTTCCGTCTATGGGGTCGCACAGAGTCGGACACGACTGAAGCGACTTAGCAGCAGTAGCAGCAGCAGTATATACAGTACTAGAGAGAAAACAAGTAGACAATATGTCTCTACTGTGTAGCACAGGAAACTATACTCAAAATACTGTAATAACCTACAAGGAAAGGAATCTGAAAAAGAATGTGCATATATATATATACATACACATATATACATCATATTATTGAATCACTTTGCTGTACACTTGAAACTAATACAACACTGTAATTATACTTCAATTAAAAAAAATGGTTTTAAATAAGAACATCTTTGCAGGGTGTTTGAGACCATGGCTGCAGAGGCCACACTTGGCATATTTTGGCACTTGTGGGCACACAGAACGGGTAGTGGGGGGTTGGAGAAGAGCCCTTGAGGGAGAACACAAGTGAGGGTGTAGAGCAGAGGTCCCCAAATCTCCCACACATCTGCCTCGTGGAAGGGAAGCATTTTAAAATACAGACTTCAAGCCCTATCTTGAAACTCCTAAATCAGGATCTTTGGAGGTAGGAAGAAATGTGATTTCTGGATGATGTCCTGTAGCTAATCTAAAACCAGTCTAACAAGTGCTTAACTGCTATCAGAAAAGAAGAGGAATCAAGGCTTGTGTAAGAAGAGACTGGGCCAAAGGCATAGCCAAGTTACGACTCAGTGGGTAAAATACTTAATTGTCCAAGGTATTTATTTCTGTTACTTACTTCTTGTGCTGTCTGCTATATTGGTTAAAGTTTATGCTATTAAAAAAAAAAAAAACAACTAAGTATGCTTTTAAGAAAATTTAGGGCAACTGAATAGCAAAACGTGTTCTACCAATGTATAGGAAATATTCATGTTAGATCCAACCAGTTCATCCTAAAGGAGATCAATCCTGGGTGTTCATTGGAAGGACTGATATTGAAGCTGAAACTCCAGTACTTTGGGAACCTGATGTGAAGAGCTGATTCATTTGAAAAGACCCTGATGCTGGGAAAGATTGAGGGCAGGAGGAGAAGGGGATGACAGAGGATGAGATGGTTGGGTGGCGTCACCAACTCAATGGACATGGGTTTGGGTAAACTCCAGGAGTTGGTGATGGACAGGGAGCCCTGGTGTGCTGGGGATCATGGGGTTGCAAAGAGTTTGACATGGCTGAGCAACTGAACTGAACTGAGACCATAATTAAAATAAACCAAAAGAGCAAATAAAGCTCAAATTATATTTGTTGTTCATATATCAAAATATTGAGGTGAAAATGAAGACCAACTAGCAATATAATCATTGTAAATTATATAACTGAAAAAAAATGAAATATTAGTCACTTAGTTGTGTTCACTCTTTTCAATCCCATGGACTGTAGTCCACCAGGATCCTCTGTCCATTCTCCAGGCCAGAATATTGGAGTGAGTTGCCTTCTCCAGGGGTCTTGCCCACTCAGGAATCGAACCCAGGTCTCCTGCATTGCAGGTGGATTCTTTACTGTCTGAGCCACCAGGGAAGCCAATTTCCCATGGTAAAGAACATTCATGGAATGTTTAATATAGTCCAGGCACAACTCTAGGTAGGTATTATGATCTCCATCTTGCTTATTAGGAAACTGAAGTTTAGGAAATATAGATAATTAACCTAAAATCACACAGCTAATGAG
Source organism: Tragelaphus eurycerus (assembly GCA_935064755.1). Classification (NCBI taxonomy): domain Eukaryota; kingdom Metazoa; phylum Chordata; class Mammalia; order Artiodactyla; family Bovidae; genus Tragelaphus; species Tragelaphus eurycerus. The sequence goes on from CAKXYN010000066.1 coordinate 14,594,005, forward strand.
TGACAGAGGTCAGATGTCAGGACCAAACAGAATGCCCCATCAAGGACAGCAATAGAATCTCCATCTGGGTGTGGGCGGCCACGCTGGCTCTCCTCTACTCTTGTTATCTGAGGATCAGGAGACAGTCAACCAAGCCAGCCCACAGTTGCCACCAACAGAAACCAGACTGGGTGCTTCATGTGTGGCTGAGCACAGTTAGTAGCGACTTGCTGTCTCCACTGTGAAGACAGCTTTTGAAATTAAAGAAATTTCCTGTTGTGTTTAGGTTCACAAATGGTCAGAAGAACATTAATATTTGACCGTAAGGTGAAAGCAAGCAGAAGGAAGTGCCGGTCTCAGTCACCAGAAGTTAGGTTGAGTGTTTGTGTGAAAAAAGAACTCCACACACACACTGAAAAAAGAAAGGACCAACTACAGCCCGCATCTTATGTGATGAGCAAGGTAACTCTGATGGAATTGTTTTGTAATTTCAGGCAAGTATGTAAAATAATGATTGGCAAATTACAACCTATGTGCCAAATTAGGTACCCCACACTTTTTGTAAATAAATTTTGTTGGAACATAGGCATACTCATTAACCAATGTACCATGATGCTCCCACACTGCAATGTCATGGTTGAGAAATGACAAAAGACACTATGTGGCAATCTGAAAACATTATTCTCTGAACGTTTGTAGTAAAACTTTGCTATCTTTGTTCTAAAACATTTCACAAATGGGTGAAAGAGGAGAGTGAAAAAGCTGGATTAAAACTCAACATTAAAAAAAAATCAACAAAGGTTGCGATATCTAGTCCCATCACTTCATGGCAAATACAAGGGGAAAAAGTGGAAACAATGACAGATTTTCTTTTCTTGGCCTCCAAAATCATTGCAGACAGTGACTGCTGCCAGAAATTGAGACACTTGCTTCTTGGAAAGAAAGCTATAGCAAACTTAGGCAGCATATTAAAAAAGCAGAAACATCAGTTTGCTGACGAAGATCTGTATAGTCAAAGCTATGGTCATGTATGGATGTGAGAGTTGGACCATAAAGCAGACTGAGAGCTGAAGAATTGATGCTCTTGAACTGTGGTGCTAGAGAAGACTCTTGAGAGCCCCTTGAACTGGAGGGAGATCCAACTAGTCCATCCTTAAAGATATCAACACACTGAAGAGTCATTGGAAGGACTGATGCTGAAGCTGAAGCTCCAATACTTTGGCCACCTGATGCGAAGAACTGATGCATTAGAAAAGACCCTGATGCTGTGAAGGAAGGCAAAAGTAGAAGGGGGTGGGAGAAGATGAGATGATTAGATAGCATCACCAACACAATGGACATGAATTTGAGCAAACTGGGATATATTGAAGGACAGGGAAGCCTGGCACGCTGCAGTCCATGGGGTTGCAAAGAGTTGGACACAACTCAGCGACTGAACAGCAACAACAGCAATTTTAAAGAGATAAACTCAGGCTTGAGATATTTCCTTGGATTATGGGTATCAAACACATGGAGAGGTGAAGCCACTTGAGAAGGAACAAAGTCTAAGAGAATTCAACTGGACCAGGACCTTTGACTTATGAGGTCAGTTTCTCCTGCAGAGAATGAACTTTGTTCATTAAAATGGGTACATGTTAAATACTCCAGCTCAGAGAACACGGTCCTGCACTTGGAAAAGCTAAAGTGCAAAGCAACTGTGACATAGTTTGCCTTTTACAAATCTCACCTCTTGTTTTTGGTTTCACATTTTCTCCCTTAAGAACTTGGAACTATTGTGTTTTCATAAATGTGTCAGTTGGTAAGGGTCTGCTTTGTGTCAGAGATAATTCTAAAATACTTACATTCACACTCTGACTACTACTTTATCTCCTTCCCCCTCTTCTGTTGTCGAATTAGAGCCCTTAATTTCTCGCTGGGCACAGCAGTGTCCAGAATAACAGACATTCCAGGTGCTCTGTTGGTTAGAGCCTCCGAATGGACTTGCATCCTGCTAATCAGATGTGCTTGTGAGATATCTGAAGAGATGCCAAAGTCCTCCTTTCACTGCTTCTGCCATTTGAGTAAGTGTCTGTCTCCCATTGCCCTGCCCCAGTTGTGATCCTGATGGTTTCCCAGTAGCTATAGGAACATCTGCATTGTGCCCCCCACCCCCAACCGCCCCATTGTCCTGTTCTGAAAGGATGTCTTCGACCTTCCAACTGATTCCCTAAACCGTAACAAAACCTGTACTAAATCTTTTTCTGATTAGACTAGTTGAAACGGCTTCCGTTCTTTCCAAGTGAATGGTGATCAGTCCAAAGTTTGTAATTTAAAAGTAAGGTGATACCCTGAAGGATATTGATGGACATTTTCTTGACCTGGCCGTCCAAGAAGCAGTTGGTAAGGACAGTAGCAGCTGGCTCTCCTCCACAGGTTCTGCCTCCACCAATTCAATCGCAGAACCTGAGGGTGCTAAGGGACACCCGGATCTCTGCTCAGGAAAGGTTAGAGAATCTCAAGCTGTAGCAGAGAATCTCCACCTGTGTCAAAGAATCTAAAATATTGGTGAACCTAATAATTTGGTGCTTCACAGTGTTAAAAACCCACTATATCAGCACCTCCACACTGAAGCAATGCTAAGAATTTGCTCTGAAGTGGCATAGTGGCCCTAATTCCTAGACAAGAACACGTCCAAAGCCTTCTGGGCTTGGCAAGAAGAATCAGCCCAGTAGTGCAGATCAGGTTAAGGGTGTAGCCCTACCTTTCAAAATCCTTATTTTAGAGCATCATGGAAGCCTCCCATGTTAGTTTCGAGGGCTCCTGTAAAAAACTCCTGCAAATTGGGTGGCTTGAACCACAGACATTTATTATCTAACAGTTTTAGAGGCTAGAGTTTGAGATCAAGGTGTTGGCAGGCCAGTTTCTTCTGAGAACCGCCAGGAAAACCTGTCCCGTGGCTCTCCCTTGGCTGTTGGCGTTCACTGACAACCTCTGGCATTTCGTCTTATGGCTGCATCACCCTGATCTCTGCCTTTATCTTCATGTGGCATTGTCATTGTGTGTGTGGCTGTGTCCAGATTTCCCCTCTTTTTTTAAGGACACAGGTAATATTGGATTAGGGCTCACCCCAATGATCTCATTTCAACTTGATGGCCACTGTGAAGATCTTGTCTTCAAATAAGGTCACATACTGTGGTACTGGGAGTTAAGATCAAGCATATCTTTTTAGGATGGAGGACACAATTCAACCCATACTACTACTACTACTACTACTACTATTACTACTAAGTCACTTCAGTTGTGTCCAACTCTGTGCGACCCCAGAGATGGCAGCCCACAAGGCTCCCCCATCCCTGGGATTCTCCAGATAAGAACACTGGAGTCGGTTGCCATTTCCTACTCCAGTTCATGAAAGTGAAAAGTGAAAGTGAAGTCGCTCAGTCATGTCCGACCCTTAGTGACCCCATGGACTGCAGCCTACCAGGCTCCTCTGTCCATGGGATTTTCCAGGCAAGAGTACTGGAGTGGGGTGCCATTGCCTTCTCCAAATTCAACCCATAGACATCATCATTAGACTTAAAAATGGCTGTGCAGGCTGTAGCAGGTAGGAAGGAATGAAAACCATGTCTGTGGACTTCTGCTGATAAATGTAAACATACATATGTGTGTGTGTGTGTGTGTGTGTGTGTGTGAGTGTGCATATAATTTCTAGATGATTTCTTTGGGCTCAATTTTTATACAGAAACTGACCAGAAGAAAAACTGCATGCTTATTAAGAGGAAATTCTTTACCAGAAAAACCATAAACCTGGCCTGCCAAAGCCTGACTGTCTTGAGTCACTCTCAACGCACTTAAGTACCAAACTTAAACTAGCGAAAATCAGGACGTGAGTTTGCAGCCCCAAGAACAGCAGACACTCCAGTGCCCAATGGAGTGTGACAGAGGAGACTAATGGACCAAGAGGGACCACCAAGTAAATGAAGCCAGTGGTCTTGGAGATGACAGAGGAAGCAGAGGGTTTTGGATGGGCTAACCTAGGAAATTATAATAGTCTATTGCCAGGGCAGACACCTCTGAAATTCCTGCCCATTACAATACTTTTTTTCTGAAGAGAATCTTTTATTATAGTTATCCTGTCCCTATTCCACCATAGAATTGTGTGTGTGTGTGTGTGTGTGTGTATGTGTGTGTGTGTGTGTTAGGCATGGGGGAATAACTTACCAGTCACTTCCTGGATCACATGTCCATAGGTAGCCACATCTGGACCTAATGGAGAGAAATTTGTGTTCTCCTAATGAAGACACAAAGAGAACTTTGTGTCACTCAGATATCCAGACCTAAACCAGAGCTGGGTTTAGTCTCTGAATGGAACTTCGAAGTCATCTGTTAGATAAGATATGAGTTTTCTCTCTGGGATAAAGGGTGCTCACAAATCTCAAGGTTGGAAACTATGGTCTATGGCAGACTGCTAGATGTCCTCCAATAGCTATTCTTCCCCTTTCTTTTAATCTATGGCAATAGAACCCCCAATATTTTATCTGGACACAAGATCATTCCAAATAAAGACTGCTATATTTCTGAGCTTTCCATACAGCTACAGCTGTGGTTATGAATTAGTTTCTGTCAATCAGCTGCTCTCTGGAAACATTCAGAAGGCAAGAGCCAGGCGAGGCGATGAGGAGGTCTCTGGTTTGCCTGCAGTGGCTTCTTGACCAGAGAGGCTTTCCTGGGCATTGTAGAGACAAAGCAGTTTTAAAATTGGTAACCATAAGAGCAGCTTCCCAAATGGACAGGTGGCTTCCCAAACATAGAAGATGCAATAGGTCTCTTGGTGTCCCCGTGTTATGGTATAACTGAGATTTATTTTTGAGACCTCAAACTATAACTGATTTTATGTCTTCACCTACAGTTATTTAGGATCTTTAAGACTCTGGAAAATTCCTTTTATATTTAAACTAGCAGAGGGAATTTTCTGGGGGTCCAGTGGTTAGGACTCTGTACTTTCACTGCCAAAGCTGTGGGGTTCAATCCTTTGTCAGGGAACTAAGATCCAACAAGTCACCCGGCACAGCTAAATTAAAGAAAGAAAACCCCAGGGCGGGGCTATCAGAGTGTCTATTCACTGCAATTGAATGTGTCCAATACAGATTGGAGTTATTTTTTCATTTTATGGATAAAGAAACTAAGGCTTAGAGACAGTAGTGAGCTGGTAAACCAGTTCTCTATGAGGAAAAAGTGCCCACATTTGTAGCATTTGACACCATCTGTGGTAAATACTCCTACCATGACTGGTTTCAAGTCTGCAAAGGTTTTAAAACCTTTAGGCAAAATTCCTAAAAGTTTAGCCGTTGGCCCTTGCAAGCTGGCTCCTGTTCAAACACACCATGCTTACAGAATTTAAGTAATTTCCCCAACATACCAAGTGAGTAACTATTTAATAAAAAGATTGAACACATAGTGATATTTATTCTGTTTTAAAAATCATTGCAATTTATCAGGAGAGTTCTGGGCTGCCAGTGTAACACTAATAGAAATGTACATCACATGGTATAAATGCTTCCAGTGTGTCCAGAGATTTCCTTAATGAACGCTGAGACTAGTTTAGGCAGGATTGGGGTGAGTAGTTTTTACTGATAGTATTACATGCATGTGACATAAAGGGGGTTTAAACAACTTAAGACCATCAAAACTGCAAGTGGGACTTAAGGAATGAGAGATATAATTCATAAATTGAAAATTTTAAAGTTGGTGCTTCTTGACTGCTGTGAAAATGAGTTTGTGGTTGGGGTAGTTATGCCACAGACCTACTAGAGAGTTCCTGAAGACTACAAAGTGAATGGAAACTGGACTTCCTTCAAGCATGTTTATATTTTCATAGTATGGCTTTTTGATGTTAAATGAGCAATAGTAAAACCTATCGAGTACTTCCTGTTTTTCTGGGGGGGGGGGGTTATGAAGAAATTTGTTGCTTTGTCTAATGAACTGGACCTGGTCACTGATCGAACCTCCTGATAACAATGACCCCAGGCATCTATTTTTTCCCTTTTGTTGTGACTGTGATGGCCCAGCTGAGGCAAAGACTATTTAGGTAAGTGCTCAGAATAAACCTTACAATGAGATGACAGACCTTCTTTTTAAATTTTTGAGCAAAGAGCTAAATAATCTGCTAAAATAAGAGATAAATCATGCAACATTTCTTAGATCTTAGCATTCAAAAATTATAAGACCCTACTGTATGGCACAAGGAACTATATTCAATATCCTGGGATAAACCATAGTAGAAAAGAATATGAAAAAGAAGTGTGTGTGTGTGTGTGTGTGTGTGTGTGTGTGTGTGTGTAACTGATGTGTATATATAAGTATAAAACAAAATTTCTCACTTTGCCATACAGCAGTAGTTAAGACAACATTGTAATTCAACTGTCCTTCAGCAAAAAATAAATTAAATAAATTATCAGGTGAAAGTGGAGGGAAAGAGAAGTACAAAGGAGAGAAGGTGGGTAAAGAAAGAGCGGAGGCTCAGACGTGGGCCTACTCTTTCCTCGTGTGGAACAAGCTCATCCCCCGTGGGCTCCCGGGGCTCTGGGTGCTGTAGGGCCGGGCCTGTGGGGTCCTCTGGGATCTGCCATCAGGGAGACATGGGGAGTTCTCATTCTCTGATCAAGTGACCGGACAGGCTTCGCTTCCACACATCGCAGAATAATAAATAAAAGTATAGTGAGACTAGAGAGAGTTCTCAAATATGCTGTTTCTTTATATAGAAAGAATATAAATCAAAAGGGCAAACTATTCTGAGATCAAGAGAATTTCTTACAAAGCAATGTGGGGTTATGTGAATCCAGTAGAAACATTTGACCTGGTTTCCTTCTATGAAGAAAACTTTATTAAGTAGTTAAACAATATCACTGCTTGACAAGTGAGAACAAATGCTAAGAAAATAGATATTTTAAAGAGAAATGCAAAGACACAATTTTACCTAAAATACCGCTCCTTTAAAGATAGAGACTAATTTTAATTTCTACAACATCAGTCACTAGTTGTGATAGTATCTTTTATTTTAATATTTCTTACACTCATCCTGATGTCTTCACTGAGGAATTTGTCACCTCCCCAACCTCTTGTTTATACTATTCAGATCAGATCAGATCAGTCGCTTAGTCGTGTCCAACTCTTTGCGACCCCATGAACTGCAGCATGCCAGACCTCCCTGTCCATCACCAACCCCCAGAGTTCACTCAGACTCACATCCATCGAGTCAGTGATGCCATCCAGCCATCTCACCCTCTGTCATCCCCTTCTCTTCCTATCCCCAATCCCTCCCAGCATCAGAGTCTTCTCCAATGAGTCAACTCTTTGCATGAGGTGGCCAAAATACTGGAGTTTCAGCTTTAGCATCATTCCTTCCAAAGAAATCCCAGTTAGTGCAAAAGTAATTGCAGTTTTGAACCATGAATTTTAAATCATTATAACTAGGCTCAAACACATCTTTATTAGTCAAATAGGAAACATTACAATCTATACATTTTTGCCATTGAGAAGTAAGTTGGTTTATTCCTGTAGCATAAAAATCTGTGCTTCAGGATTCAACGAACTCTTGGAAAGCATTTTCTGCCTCCTGCTGGTTCTGGGGGCATTTTCCCTGCAAAAAGTTGTTGAGATGCTTGAAGAAGTGGCAGTTAGTTTGCGAGAGGTCAGGTGAATATGGCGCATGAGGCAAAACTTCATGGCCCAATTCGTTCAACTCTTGAAGCATTGGTTGTGAGACATGTGGTCAGGTATTGTGGAGAATTGGGCCCATTCTGTTGGCCAGTGTTGGCTTCAGTTTTCTGTGCATCCCCTCAATTTGCTGGGGGTACTTCTCACATGTAAAGGTTTCACTCAGATTCAGAAAGCTATAGTGGATCAAATGAGCAGCAGACCACCAAACAGTGACCATGAATTTTTTTTGTGTGTGTGCATGTTTGACTTTGGGAAGTGCTTTGGAGCTTCTTCTCGGTCCAGTCCAGCCACTGAGCTGGTCACTGCCGTTTGTTGTATAAAATCCACTTTTCATCACACGTCACAATCCGATCAAGAAATGGTTAATTGCTGTTGCATAGACTAAGAGAAGATTACACCTCAAAATTACTTTTTTAAAATTTTGGTCAGCTCATGAGGCATCCACTTACCTAGCTTTTTTACTTTTCCAATTTGGTTCAAGTGCTGAATGACCATAGGATGGTCAATGTTGAGTTCTTCGGCAGCTTCTCATGTAGTTGTAAGAGGATCAGCTTCGATGATGGCTCTCCATTGGTCGTTGTCACCTTCCGATGGCCAGCCACTGCACTCCTCATCTTCAAGGCTTTGCAAAACTTTGAGCCACTGTTGCACTGTACTTTAATTAGCAGTTCCAGGGCCAAATGAGTTGTTGATGTTGTGAGTTGTCTCCACGGTTTTATGACCCATTTTGAATGTGAATTTAAAAATCGCTTGAATTTGCTTTTGGTCTAACATCATATCTATAGTCTAAAATAAATCTACAGTTCAGTTCAGTCACTCAGTTGTGTCCGACTCTTTGCGACCCCATGAATCGCAGCATGCCAGGCCTCCCTGTCCATCACCAACCCCCAGAGTTCACTCAGACTCACGTCCATCGAGTCAGTGATGCCATCCAGCCATCTCATCCTCTGTCGTCCCTTCTCCTCCTGCCCCTAATCCCTCCCAGCATCAGAGTCTTTTCCAATGAGTCAACTCTTTGCACGAGGTGGCCAAAGTACTGGAGTTTCAGCTTTAGCATCATTCCTTCCAAAGAAATCCCAGAGCTGATGTCCTTCAGAATGGACTGGTTGGATCTCCTTGCAGTCCAAGGGACTCTCAAACACTGCGCTGGAAGAAGCACAAGCTGGAATCAAGATTGCCAGGAGAAATATCAATAACCTCAGATATGCAGATGACACCACCTTTATGGCAGAAAGTGAAGAGGAACTCAAAAGCCTCTTGATGAAGGTGAAAGAGGAGAGTGAAAAAGTTGGCTTAAAGCTCAACATTCAGAAAATGAAGATCATGGCATCTGGTCCCATCACTTCATTGGAAATAGTTGGGGAAACAGTGGAAACGGTGTCAGACTTCATTTTTGGGCGGCTCCAAAATCACCACAGATGGTGACTGCAGCCATGAAGTTAAAAGATGCTTACTTCTTGGAAGAAAAGTTATGACCAACCTAGACAGCATATAGAAAGCAGAGACATTACTTTGCCAACAAAGGTCCGTCTAGTCAAGGCTATGGTTTTTCCAGTGGTCATGTATGGATGTGAGAGTTGGACTGTGATGAAAGCTGAACGCCAAAGAATTGATGCTTTTGAACTGTGGTGTTGGAGAAAATAAATTACAGTAAACAGCAAATCATAAATCATCTGCAAAAAAACATAAATTGAGAAATGTGCATTAAAATGATGTATAACATAACCACATTTGTTTAAGAATGTATTCCAGTATGTAATGGCAAAGTGCAACAATGCAAAACAATTGCTTTTGCAATTTATTTTTTTTGCCCAACAGTATCTTTTAATATTTCTTCCACCTGTCCTGACATCCTCACTCCTCTGTCAGCACCAGAACCTCACATATATAGTATTATGCTAAAGTCTTAATGGTATGGAATACATTGCCCTACTTCCAGTCCTTTGCAGCCAAATCTGAGTGTGGATTTATCTTTACAGGAAGTTTTAAAACTGCAAAGTCAGTGTCTACAATAGATATCAACTTTCTTGGGTTATCTACTTCTTCAATAAGCCTGGTATGTAATGTGTATCTTTTAAGGAATTTGATGTTTTTCTTATTTCCTAAGGTAGAAGTTGATGTTATTAACTACAGATCTTTCTTCATGTTTAATGTGTGTTTTTCTATATAGGAATATACAGGAAAATATAAAAATAAAAATTAAAAAAAATTCTTGTGTGAAATGAACTTGGAATCTTTGCACTCATTCTTTATTATTTTCTTAGATGAATTCCAAGAAGCAAAAATTCTGAGTCAATGAATATTTACTTCTTTTTATAGATTTTGTACTTACTGCCAGGTGTTTTTCTTTCATGTTTTTCTTTATATTTAATAATGTGCAAATATTTTCTTCAGATCAATTTTTTCTATACTATATTCTTTGTGACTATATAATGCTTTATTGATACATCAAACTGTACTTAATAATTCTCTATTTTTGCACATCTTGGCTCTTTCTGACTTGAGACAAATTTCCATAATGGTTTAATAAATCACATTAGTTTGTGGGAAAATATTGACCTTATAAAAGCAGTGACTTAGGAAAATTAGTCAGAAACTAGTTATCTATTGAAAGCATTGAATCACTGAATCAGATCTAACACCATATTAGAAGGATAAAACACATCATGACCAAGAAGGGTTTATCTAAGTGGTGCAGTTAGTTTAGCATTTGAAAAAGCAATTAATGACAATTACCCTATTAAAAGACTAAAAAAGGAAAACAATATCATCATCTCAAGAGATGAAGAAAAGGAATTTGAAAAATATCCAACATTGATCCTAGTAAAAACACTCCACAAACTAGGAATAGAAGAAATAACCTCAACTTGATAAAAGGTGTCTATGAAAACCATACTGCTAACACCATAATGTTCCAAGATAAAATTCTTCCCACCAAGATGAGGAAACAGGCAAAGCTGTCTATTCTCATCACTTCTATTTAATATTGTACTGAAGGTTTTCACCAGCCCACCAGGCAAGAAAGAGAAACAAAGGATATCCTGATTGGAGAAGAAGAAGTAAAATTTACGTTAATCACAGATAACATGATCATCTATAGAAAATTACATGAAATCTGTTTATCTGTGTATTTACTAGAACTAATAAGTAGTTTAGCAAAATTTGAAAATGTAAGATTAATACACTAGCAAAAAACAACTGGAAATTGAAATTAAAATAACAATCCATTTATAATCACATAAAACATGAACTACTTAAGAGATAAATATACAGGAAAAATGTGGAAGACGTGTCCTCTATTAACTACAAAATATAGTGAGAGGAAGAACTCCTAAATGGAGATAGATGCTATGTATATGGATAAACATGGATAGAATATCCATTCTCTCCAACTTGTATATAGATTTAATGCAATCCCAGTTAAAATCTCAACAGGCCCCTTTGTAGATGTTGACTGCTAATTCTAAAATTTATGTTGAAATGCAAGGGACATAGAACACCCCATACAACTGAAAAAGAACAAAGTGGGCTAACACACCATCTGACTTCAGGTTTTAGTATAAAGTTACACTGATCAAGGTGAGATATTAGACTCAAGAAAGACAAATAGATCAGTAGAACAGAATAGAGAATCTAGCAGTAGACCCACACATATATGCGGAATTGATTTCAACAAAGATGTAAAGGCAATTTGAAAGTACGAGGTTAATTGAGTAAATTATTTTGTATAGGATGCAACTATTAAATTTTGCTGTAAAATACATATGTCAGCATAGTGAGATACTCATAATGTATTAAGAGAAAACTGCAAGGTCTACAACAGTTTGGCAAATTATTATTCTATTGTTGAATAGGATCTGTATTTTTTCAAAAGGATACACACAGATAAATACATGCATTTGCACACAATAAAAGTGATTGTTAATAGTAGGAGTTTGAAATTGCTTTCAGTGTTTATGCTTCTATTTTATTTCCTTATAATAGATACATACTGTAATAAAAACCAAAACTAACTCTTCCTTGAAGCATGTAGGATCTAGTACCCAGCTCTGGATCAAACCTGGTCTCTCTGCATTAGCATCAAAGTCTTAGCCACTGAAGTACCAGGAAAGTCCCTTGGGAAAATTATTAACTTCACTTTATCTCAGTTTTCTCTTTTAAAAATTGTAGATAAAGAACTCGGGTTTCCCTGGTGGGTCAGACAGTAAAGAAACTACCTGCGACGCAGGAGGCCAGTTCCCAAGGGTTGGGAAGATCCCCTGGAGAAGGAAATGGCAACCCACTCAAGTATTCTTGCCTGGAGAATTTTATGGACTGAGGAGCCTGGTGGGCTACAGTCTATGGGGTTACAAATAGTTGGATGTGACTGAATGACTAACACACAGACAAGAGAACTTACCTCAGAGAGTTGTGGGGTAAATGAGTAGTACTGAAAAGTATTAGAATATTTTTGGAACATAGTAAGCACTCAATGGATGTTAGCTATATAATTACAATGATTGTTTTTATTATCATCACAAGCTCAAAACCAAGTCTCAGTTATATGTATCCTTTGGGTAAACTTGAAAAATTTAAGAGCTTAGGAAGTACCCCTAAATTTGAATTGCTATTATTTAGTATTCTTAGTTTGTCTAAGATTCTCAAACACTTTCTGTCTCTAAGCAGTATTTAGGCAGCAAATAAAGTTAGAATTTAGAGCAGATTGAAAATTATATGTCCATTGCAAAGCCCAATTTTTGCCACAAGGTGGCAATAAAACACTAGTTACGATTTTTAAAATGGAATTCTCCAGGCAAGAATACTGGCGTAGGTAGCCATTCCCTTAACCCAGGGATCAAACCCAGGTTTCTGGCTTTACAGGCATATACTTCACCGTTTGAACTACCAGGGAAGCCCTGAAAATTAAATGTCCATTGCAAAGCCCAACTTTTGCCACTAGGTGGCGACAAAACACCACCACCACCGCTGCTGCTGCTGCTGCTACTACTACTAAGTCGCTTCAGTCGTGTCCGGCTCTGTGCTACCCCAGAGACGGCAGCCCACCAGGCTCCCCCGTCCCTGGGATTCTCCAGGCAAGAACACTGGAGTGGGTTGCCATTTCCTTCTCCAATGCATGAAAGTGAAAAGTGAAAGTGAAGTCGCTCAGTCGTGTCCAACTCTTAGTGACCCCATGGACTACAGCCCACCAGGCTCCTCCGTCCGTGGGATTTTTCCAGGCGAGAGTACTGGAGTGGGTTGCCATTGCCTTCTCCCGATAAAACACTAGTTATGAGTTTTAAAGTCAACAGCAGAAGAGACTTTGGAGAACCTTCATCATCTATTTAGGTAAACATCATTAAAGACTCTGGGCTTCTTCAGTGGCTCAGCGTTAAAGAACCCAACTGCAGTATAGTATCTGCAGGAGACCCAGGTTGGATCCCTGGCTTGGGAAGATCCCCTGGAGAAGGGCCTGGCCACCCACTCCATTATTCTTGCCTGGAGAATCCCGTGGACAGAGGAGCCTGCAGGTGGGCTGCAGTCCGTGCAGCTGCAAGGAGTCGGATAGGACTGAAGCGACTGAACTGAGCATGCATGCACAAAAAACTCATAATTTAAAGAAATGACCCCTAATCCACATTTACTTGCATATTTTCTAATTTCTCTCTCCTCAGATAGGAAAGATGGAGAGAAAGGGAATCAGGAGTCAAATTTCTCTTCTCTGAGACCAATGGGCTTGGTCAGAGGATTTAGTATTTTGGGGACCTTTACAGCTTGGTTGCAAGAAGCCTGGCAAAGGTCAGGTTCTGTCTGAAGCAGTGCTTGCCTGTGCTCAGCTGTGCACTCTAGACATGAGGAATCTTTATTTTTCCATCGATTGCTGCCTAAAAATAGGGGAAGATTCTTTACCTGCAAGCTCCCTCTGGCTAACTGTTTCATGGGTAAGAACACTGCCAAATAATGTTCAAACTACTGCACAGCTGCACTCATTTCACATACTAGCAAGGTAATGCTCAAAATCCTTTAAACTAGGATTCAAAAATATGTGAAACAGGAACTTCCAGATTTACAAGCTGGATTTAGAAAAGGCAGAGAAACTAGAGATCAAATCTCCAACATCCCGTGGATCATCAAAAAAGCAAGAGAATTCCAGAAGAACATCTACTTCTGCTTCATTGACTATGACAAAGCCTTTGACTGTATGGATCACAACAAACTATGGAAAATTCTTCAAGAGATGGGAATACTAGAGCACCTGACCAGCCTCCTAAGAAATCTGTGTGCAGGTCAAGAAGCAACAGTTAGAACTGGACATGGAACAACAGACTGGTTCCAAATAGGAAAAGGAGTACATCATGGCTATATATTGTCACCCTGCTTATTTAACTTAGATGCAGAGTACATCATGAGAAACGCTGGGCTGGATGAAGCACAAGCTGGAATCAAGATTGCCAGGAGAAATATCAATAACCTCAGATTTGCAAATGGTACCACCCTTATGGCAGAAAGTGAAGAAGAACTAAAGAGCCTCTTGATGAAGGTGAAAGAAGAGAGTGAAAATGGTGGATTAAAACTCAACATTCAGAAAATGAAGATCATGGCATCTGGTCCCACCCATCACTTCATGGTAAATAGATGGGGAAGAAATTGAAACAATGAAAGACTAAACTTTATTGGGCTCCAAAATTACTGTGTACACTGGCTGCAGCCATGAAATTAAAATTTAATTACTCCTTGGAAGAAAAGCTATGACAAACCTCGACAGTGTATTAGAAAGCAGAGACAGTACTTTGCCAATGAAGGTCTGTATAGTCAAAGCTATGCTTTTTCCAGGAGTCATGTATGAATGTGAGAGTCAGACCATAAAGAAAGCTGAACACTGAAGAATTGATGCTTTTGAACTGTGGTTTTGGAGAAGACTCTTGAGAGTCCCTTGGACTTCAAGGAGACCAAACCAGTCCATTCTAAAAGAAATCAGTCCTGAATACTCACTGGAAGGACTGATGCTGAAGCTCCAATACTTTGGCCACCTGATGTGAACAACTGACTCATTGCAAAAGACCCTGTGCTGGGAAAGATTGAAGGCAGGAGGAGAAGGGGATGACAGAGGATGAGATGGCTGGATGGCATCACTTACTCGATGGACGTGAGTTTGAGCCGGTTCTGAGAGTTGGTGATGGACAGGGAGGCCTGGTGTGCTGCAGTCCATGGGTTGCAAAGAGTTGGACATGACTGGACACGACTGAGCAATTGAACAACAGCAGCAAATGCTGTGGTCTGACATGCTTGGTCACAGGCCTCCAGCAGTAAAAAGAAGACAAAAATGAGGTTTGATGCTGGGGATGTTATCAGTGACTCATGAGCAGCCTGTCCAAGTTCAAGGGAAGGCCAAAGTACCAGGGGTCAGTGCTTTAATAATATTGTAAATACAAAATGCTCTTAGTCTCTGTATCTGCAAGTCCTCAGCATTCAGGTTTAAGCTACGGGGCTGTCCAGTGTGTTTAAAGTTCTTGAATATATTCTTCCCAACATGGCTGCCACCAGTCACCAGTCTTCAACTGCTCTAAATATGGACTCCATTCTTCTACATTACTACAAATGTGCTCTATGGATGCCACTTATCAAGAGGATTAATTATTGTTACTGTGGTAAAAGGCTTCCCAGGTGGCATTAGTGATAATGAATCCACCTGCCAACTCAGGAGACGTAAGAGATGGGGGTTTGATCCCTGGGAAGATCCCCTGGAAGAGAAAATGGCAACCCACCCCAGTATTCTTGCCTGAAGAATCGCACGAACAGAGGAGCCTGGCGGACTATAGTCCATAAGGTCTCTAAGTCAGGCAGGACTGAAGTGACTTCACATGCATACACCATGTAACAACATACAAAGGGCTCCCCTGACGGTCAGCAATAAAGAAGCCGCCTGCAACGAAGGAGGTGCACGTTCAATCCCTCCTGCAACAAAGGAGACGCAAGTTCAATCCCTGGGTCAGAAGATGCCCTGGAGAAAGAAATGGCAGCACACTCCAGTATTCTTGCCTGGGAAATCCCATGGACAGAGGAGCCTGGGTGGCTAGAGTCCAAAAGGGTCACAAAGAATTGGACAAAAATTAGGGACTAAACAACAAGGATTTCTATCAAGAGAGATACTTGAAACTATTGATGGGAACAAAAACATAAAATTTACCATTTTTGATACACAGTAGTGCGATGGCACCCCACCCCAGTACTTTTGCCTGGAAAATCCCATGGACGGAGGAGCCTGGTAGGCTCCAGTTCATGGGGTCGCTAAGAGTCGGACACAACTGAGCGACTTCACTTTCACTTTTCACTTTCCTGCATTGGAGAAGGAAATGGCAACCTACTCCAGTGTTCTTGCCTGGAGAATCCCAGGGACAGGGGAGCCTGGTGAGCTTCCGTCTATGGGGTCGCACAGAGTCGGACACGACTGAAGCGACTTAGCAGCAGCAGCAGCAGTGTGACATTAAGCTTATTCACAAATTGTGCAACCATCACCACTACCCATTTCCAGAAGTTTTTCATTATCCCAAACAGAAATGTGTACACATTGAACAAAACCTTCCCATTACCTTCTCCCTCAGGGGATTGCTTTAAACAGTTTTGATTCCCACAAAACCTGTAGCGATTTTTCACTTCATTTAAAAGACTTTGTAATTTCATTTATTTAACAAACATTTATTGGGTGACCATGCTGGGTGAAATAAAATACATCCCTTGAAGGAGCTTGCAGCAAAGGAGCTTGCAATGAACTGAGGTAGATAAATGGTATCAGCACAGTGTGATAAATGTGACAATAGAGGAAGGAGAAAAGAGAACCGGCTAGAGAGCTAGTGTTTATGGAACACAAACTGTCAGACTGCACCAAAGTGCTTATGCATTTAATTTCTCTTCATAGTAGCCCTGTAAAGTAGTGGTAAAGAATACACCTGCCAATGCAGGAGACTCAGGTTTGATCCCTGGGTTTGGAAGATCACCAGGAGAAGGAAATGGCAACCCTCTCCAGTACTCTTGCCTGGAGAATCCTATAGACTGAGGATCCTGGTGGGTTACAGTGCATGGAGTTGGACACAACTTATGGACTAAACAACAACAACAAAGTAGTTACTCGGCTAAATTTTACCCTGTTTTGCTGATAAGGAATCTGAAACTTAGAACGACCTAGCAAGGAGCTCAGCAGCTCAGAGTGCAGTAGAAGAGGCAAGCCATAAACAGACAATTGGAAGTTCTGGGCATCAATCCATTTTCCTTATGCCATATTCAGACAGTTAGACAGAGTACTTCCTTACTCCGGGATAGGATGAAAGCCGAGTGGTTTGTATTCAGAACTACTTAACCTAGGAGCATGTATGGAGGAAGGGAGCAGAGGGAAATGAGAGGACTGAAGGTCCTGGATAAGATTCCTCCAGGCTGGGAGGGAGAGTCAAAGATAAGGGGTGGGGTTCTCACAAGTGCACCCGTGTTCTAACACTGTTGAAGGTGTGTGTGTGGTAATAGCCCACCAGGCTCCTCTGTCCATGGGATTCTCCAGGCAGGAATACTGGAGTGGGTTGCCATTCCCTTCTCCAAGGGACCTTCTGGACCCAGGGATCAAACCCAGTTGTTCCACATTGAAGGCAGATTCTTTACCATCTGAGCCACCAGGGTGGAGATGGCTCATATATAAGTGCACAAAAGGTGCGGTGTGGGCAGAGAGGACTGTAGCATCACATTTGTAGCAAATATGGGTAAATCTCCCCCAGTACATAGCAGAATATGATGCTTCCAAGCCTCAGTGCTTTGCTCTGTGCTTAGAGAGATCCTCCTTTCTTGTCTACTTGTTGATCTATTGTCAGAGCAAAATTGCACCAAAGTTAAACAGTTAAGAAGGTCTAATTCAAAGCTACTGCAATAGAGGAGAGGATCCAGAACCAAGTCTAAACTCGACTTAACTAAACAAAGGACAGAAGAGTTTTTAAGAGCAAGATGAAGTGGAAGAGTGCTGGGGGACTTTAAGAGGAGGTTGATCAGTGGAATATGTCCAGGGCATTGAGCTTTTCCTGAGTTTGTACAGTTTTCTCTGTGATTAGGCCGTGTGCTTGCCAATCAGAGCCGTAGAACTACGATTCCTTCCCCCGCAGAGACTGGGCAACGGGGCTGCCTATTCCTTGATGATACATCTCAAGGGAACAGTTCCAAGGTCCTTGAGAAACAGTCTTGGGTTGCAAAACTGGAAAGGGGCTTTTAAGAAGGTTTACATTTCAAGGGGGTGTTCCAGCCTGGTGGAACAGAGACCAGAATCTGCCCCACGACTCGAGGGTGCGGCTCCGTGACTGCCAAGTGAGCAAGTCCAGCGAACATTCCTGGGGTTAGGGTTAGGGTTTAGTGGTAATGAACTCCCTCTGCTTTTGTTTGTTTGGAAAAGCCTCTACCTCATTTCTGAGAGAACACTTTACCAGGTAAAGTATTCTTTGTTGGCAGTTTGTCTTCTTTTAGAATGTTTATTAATCTTATATCATCCCACTCTCTTGGCCTGAAAACTTCCTGCTGAGAACTCTGCTAATAGCGTTCCAGGGGTTCCCTTGTACGAGACAGACTTTTTTTGTGTGTTGTTGCTTTAAAAGTCTATCTTTTATTTTAGACAGTATTGCTAAAAAATAGGGACAAGATTGTTGTGTATTGAAATTTTCAGATGACCTATTAACTTTGTAAACTCAGATATCAAAATTTCTCCCCAGATTTGGGAAGTTT
The DNA here is from genome assembly GCA_935064755.1 of Tragelaphus eurycerus. Taxonomy (NCBI): domain Eukaryota; kingdom Metazoa; phylum Chordata; class Mammalia; order Artiodactyla; family Bovidae; genus Tragelaphus; species Tragelaphus eurycerus. The sequence goes on from CAKXYN010000066.1 coordinate 14,612,407, forward strand.
TCAGCCATTATTTCTTTATATATACTTTGTGACCTCTTGTCTCTCTCTTCTTCTGAGACTCTAATACTTCTTAGATTGTTAACAGGATTCAAAGGATTTTTTTTCCCACTCTTCATTCTTTATCTTTCTTCTTCTTTGGTTGAATAATTTCAAGGTCCTATCTACTACTTCACAAATTCTTTCTCTCGATCCATTGTGCTGTTGATGTTGTCCATTGCATTTTTAATTTCATCCATTGTATTCTTCAGTCTAAGAACGTCTACATAATTCTTTTTTAAAATGATTTCTTTCTTCCTGCAGAACTTCTCATTTGTTCATATATTATTTTCTGAATTTTGGTGAATTATCCTCTGGTTTTTAGCTCACCGAGATTCCTTAAAAGTTATTTTGAATTATTTATTGGGTAAATTGCAGATTTCCATTTCTTTGCGGTCAGTTATATTAGACAATTACTGTGTTCCACTGAGGGTGTCATGTTTCCTTAAATTTTATTTCTTTAAAGATTTTTTACAGAAGTTTAGTTGACATACAATATTGGTTTGGGGTGTACAGCATAGTAAGTCAACATTTTATATGCTATGAATTGATCACAATGATAAGTCCAGGAGCATTTTGTCATCATAAAAAGTTACCACAGTTTTATGGACTGTGTTCCCTATGCTGTACACTACCTCCCTGTGACTTATTTATTTTATACCTTGATCTGGATATTTCATATTCCTTAAAGCCCTGTGTTGCTGTCTTCACATCTGAAGAGAAGTGACCTCTTCCAGTCCTTACTGGCTGACTTCAGGAGAGAAACAGCCTCTGCGGGCTGTGCTAGGAATTCTCACATTGTTACTGTGGGGATGCCTGCTCCACACATCTTGTGGTGAACGCTGGAGCTCAGGTGCCCTCTCTGGATCCTGCAGAGCCTGGCTGACAGTATCCCTTTACTTTCCCTGGGGCCCTGCTCTGTGGTCCCTTCTGTGGTTTCTCCTAGGTCTGCTGACCCAGTTTTCTGCTCAGGCTCCCTGACTGCCCGAGTGCGTTCTCGTGGCTGTCAGCGCATCCACAGGGAAGGGTGCGGGGGGAGGCGTCAGGGGGGTGCTTACCATGTGGGCTCTTCAGACCAGGAAGGTCTAGTTTAGTCCTGAATTGTCCCCTTGGGGGAGGGGCAACATGGAAAACTCAGGCTGTTTCTCTCACCCTCCTGAATGCACCCAGTATCTTATTGTTTTCATCCAGCTTTGTGCTGGCACCCACTCCTGGACTCTGGGCCTCCCACAAAGGCTGTCTCGTTTGTGGGTGGCCATCCAAATTGGTTTTCTTCGGGGGAAGGTAGTAGAAATCTCCTGCTCCACCATTTTGCTGTTGCTCCTCTTCCTTGTGATATTTTTTGATGAAAACTAGACTTTTGAGTGCAATAATGTGGTAACTCTGGAAATAAGTTTCCCCTTCTTCCCCAGGGTTTGCTGTTTGTGAAAGTTACTGATACTGTTTTTGTGCTTCTAATTGTTGTGGGCCGTCTCCGAGCTGAGGACCAGCCTGACATGTAAACTTAAGATCTCACATCTTTTCTGAATCTTTCTTTTGGCTTGTATGGTTACTTCCTATTTTCCCTTATATACACTTGTTTTTGAGTTACTGTCCAGTGTCCTTTATGCAAAACGGGCCTAGTGCTAGAGAACTCTCTTGTTTTGCCAGCCACAGGATTCTTGGTTGACTATTTTTTCCTTCAGTGCTTTGAATAAGTCAACGCACTCTCTCCTGGTCTCCCAAGCTTTCTAATGATGAACTTGCTGATGACCTTATTGAGGTACATATGATGAGGGTGATCTTCTTTTCAGGAAGGCAACTAACAAGAGTCAGCAGAACTCCTTCAGCCTCCAGAGACTTTTCTTGCAAAGTCCAGAGCATCAGGGTCTTGAAAGCTCCTCCAGGTGTTTGACACTGAATAAATGTTACTCCTTGTCACGGAGTATGTGAGTGGACCAGGCGTGATTGACTGTTTACTGGATGGTGGCTGCCGGGCAGATGAGGCGGGCAAAGCCTTTCCCAGGAGCTGGTGCCTGCTGGGCAGTGCTGCCACCAGAAGGTGTCGCCTGCAGAAAAGACCTGATGCCAGAGACCCTACTTCTTGATGCTGAGCTGAGTATAAGAATCACAGACTTTCCCACTCAGCACCTTCTGTGATGGCCACTCACCTGGACATATGGCGCCTGGGAGTGGTTCTGTACTCGTGGGGCCTGGGTCCCTGCCCTTCATGGGACTGGACTTCTGGGAGCTGCAGCAGCGGATCCTGAGTGGGCAACACCATGTTCCCACTTTATCCCTCTCTTGAGATAGAAAAATCTCTCTGAAACAATAATAATTGACCCCAACAATGAAGGGGTCACTTGAAGTGACCCATGAGGCATCCGTGAGTAAACACGGACCAGGAGGAGCCACTCAGGCCATCCAGTGAGCTGCCCTGTGGCGAGGACTCCCCGGGTGACAGGTGATGACCATGGGCTTGGGGTGGGGCCATATGAGGGACTCTGCATGTGTCCTGCATGCAGGATATACAGGGGGATAGGACCCCAGGTGGGGGTCGTCCTGTCACCCTGAGGCCCTCCCCTTCCACTGACCTCAGCACGTGCTGAGCCTTTTGGGCCCTGAGGTGGGCACCCAGGATGACCCGCTTATCCCCGCACAGTTCTGTGAGGGGGAGGGGCAGCAACCTTGGGGGTCAGAGGTCCACACCCCCAGCCCTGGTGAGAACCTGGGGCTCCTCCTCCACCAGCAGGCCTGGGGCCCCAGAGGAACCGGCCGCCCTGGGTGTGTCACCATCCAGAAGCTCCCCCAATGCTGGGCAGCCCGAGTGTCCCAGCCCCGCTCCAGCCACAGCCAGAGACAGTAGGGGCGACTGGGAGAGTCTAGAAATGCACTTTAAAGCACTTATGTTGCAGACTGCCTAGCCATAATCCTCACCACAAAGTGAGCCCAGGGTAATTCCCCATGGCCAGCCAAGCAGGAAGGTCAGGCCACACCCCCTGCATTAAAGTGGAGGGCAGGAAGATGCTGAACCCTGGGCCCCTGGAGGCCAGGGCTGGGTGCACACAGCCCAGCTCTGTGTGCACCCTGGGGGCGGTGTAGGCAGTGCACGCTGTGTGTACCCTGATGTCTGGGGAGAGAGAACATGGTCCAGGAGAACAAGGGGGTGTTCTCTGCCCCAGATTCAAATCAGGAGGATGTCCCACACCACCGCAGCCTTCAGAAGCATCGTATTCAAAATACCTGGGCAGTTCAGACGATGGCCTGGCGCTGTCTGGGGACAAGAGGAAAGACCACCCTGATGCAAGCCTGCCCCTTGGTCCCATCTGGGTGGGGGCTGGACCGTCAGAGGCTGTCAGCCTTTCCTGCAACACGTCTCCCCTTCCCACCTCTTCCCTGTGCTTTCTTCCAAGTGAGTAGAGGAGAGGACGGTCTTTCTAAAGCACCGGGAATAAACATGATGCCCCAGGAAGCTGTATCACAGACATTCTGTTTTGCGTCCCCTGTGCCTGGAACTGGAGCCATGCATGCTCCAGTTAGAGACGCGTGTAGGCATGTGGTCCTTGGAGTTAATCAGAGCAACGAAACGGAAAAATGATCTAAGAAAATTATCAGTGACTCCCAACACTGCCAGTGTGGTCGTGAAGGGGAAAGGCTTGAGCCGCACTGCAGGACTGGAATACGAAAGTGTGTGCCAGCTTCCTGCACTCGTGTTCCAGAACACTTCCAGAAGGACCGAGGGGATCTCCGAGGCCCTTACTAGGAGAACAGAGTCGGTGAACCAGGCGGCATGGGCAGGCAGAGAAGGTGGCGTGGGCGTGGGCGTCGCTACGCAGCTGTCTCCTGACTGTCGCTCAGGGGGCCTTTCTATGGCGAGTTCCCCTGTTTACAATGGGCGGTGGAGCAGCCCCTCTGAGAGGCTGGACCACAGTGGGAGCTGCTGAGCAGCTCAGGTCCTGGGGATGCTCCTGTGAGCCACACGTCCCACGGGGAGGAGTCAGGAGAAGACTCAGCAACCCAGAAGGGTGAGGGCCAAGGAAAGGGCCTTTAAAAAGCTAAGTTCCAGATTCCCAGGAACCAGGTGTTTCCACTTTAGGTGGTGAGTCTGTGTGTCTGTGTCCAGGGCTTCCCCCTGGAAACCCTGGGCATGTGCCCCGGGGGCCCTGTGTGCTTGGCGTCACCATGCAGTGACGCTGTCTATGGGTCCACACCGGACCAGTCGGAGAGGACCCTCCTCCAGGCCCAGAGAGCGGGCTGGGAAGCAAGAGGGCTGGGACGGGGTAGGGGCCCTGCTGTACCCGTTTATCTTCCCAGTTCTGATTTTCTTTGCGCCAAGCAGCCCAGTGTGCGGTTAACCAGTGCTGCGCTCCTTGAAATCTGTTCACAGCTCTCATCCCCTCGCGATGAGTCCCAGTTCCTCACTGAGGTTTCGGGACCCTCTGTGGCCGGCCCCTGCAGGCCCACTGTGCAGGTCCCAGTCCAGCTGGGAAGATGAGAAGGACCCAGTGACAGTGCAGTCACTGGTCCAGTGACTGGGGAGGACACACAGTACGTGCTCCCTGCAGGGGCGGGGTCAGGGCAGCTGCTTGAAGGAAGTGGGTCTCCATGTATGGGTTTGACCACAGGGACTGGAGACTAGGCATCCGGGCAGGAGGAAGCTGGAGTGTCCAGCGCACACAGGACTGAGGCTGGGGAGTGGGCACTGGGCTGGCCCCCCTCTTCCAAGATCGCCCCAGATGGCACTTTGTGCTCTGTGTCTCCAAACTGAAACACCCCTCAGTTCAGGGCTGGAAGGCAGTTGGCTCCCATGACGAACACTGGGCTCAGGAGACTGGCTGCTCCTCTATGAGCCTTGGGCTGGGCTGGCTGGGCCACGGCTGCCTCAGGTCAACCTCACTGTCCCCAGCTCCGTTCCACAGGGACTGAGGGAGCAGAGAAGACACAAGCAGGGAATGAACACAGGCGCCTTCCACTGGACAGGACACCTCTGGCTGCCGATGCACATGAGCTCTGTGGAGGCTGAGGGAAGCCTCCAGGTTCCAGCGTCAGTAACGCAACCCTGCAGGTAATCTGCAAGCAAAACTCATGAAAGGCACCCGCCAGCCCATGATTTTCAACTGATTCCTGAATTATGATCACTTCATGCAACTTTATCTCTCATAAATCATGACCTCTAGGTACAGAGTGGAGCGGTTGTGAAGGAAAATTGGAAGCGGTGGGGCCAAGGCGTCCAGGCGGCTCCAGTAGCCTTGTGCACTTCCTAGAGCTCAGGCCAACCTTTGGCAGGTCACGTGCCCGCCCAGGGCTACAGAGCTCCCACCTCTTAGGGAGGCTGATTGTGTGACCAAGCTCTCCCTCCGGACTGGAAGGGAGTGGTTTGCACCAAGCGCTAGAATCCGCCCTAGGAGAGACAAGCAGATCCTCCTCCTTATCTCTCCGACCTGTGCGTGGGGACGAGGCACCTCCTCTGGAGGAAAGAACGTCAGGGACAGGAGCCTCCTGGACCTGCCCTGGACTGTCCACCTCTGGACCCAGCGTGAGGGGTGTCAACTTCCATCTGCCTCTCAGCTGTGGGGCCTTGGTTCCAGCCGCGGAGACTTGTCCTAAGCAGGATAGCAGTGCCAGGGGATATTTCTCATGGGTCCCTTGGGTCCAGCCGCTCCCAGGAGGCAGCTGCCTGACGTTTCCAGCCCCCACTTGCGTGGGTGACAGCCGAGTTCAACTCCAGCCCACTACCCCTCCAGGAGGCAGTTTCCAGACAAGCAGCTGGCAGTCCAGGGCCGCGACCTCTTGGCTCCACCCAGAGCCACCTGGGGGTGACATGGACCCAGATCTGCAGCCTGGGCTCCCTACATTCTCGGCTTGTTCCCTGCTACTGGCGGCCCCTGGCAGTTATTTACCCCAGTCATCCTCACCGGGAGCGCCAGCCCCAACCTACACCAGTGCTTCCTTCTTTCCACGCGCCTGGAGCTGCTCTCCCGAGTGGAGGGCATACCATACGCAGAGCAGGCAGGAGCCAAGGGGGCAACTGAGCCTTCATACCTGGACCCACCGTACAAACTGTGTGTGCACTCAACTCCCAGGAAGGGCAGGACTTTGGAGGGAGTGGGGTGCCACCCTCCTTTTATCCTTGTTTGGACCAAAAGATAAGGGTCCGAATTAGCATGGCAGGTGCCGGAGGGGAAGAACCCCTCTCCGGGGCGCCCCGCCCAAGCCCCGTCTGCTCTCTTGTGCGCGCATGCAGAATAAGTGCTGCAGACACGTCC